>JAPYZE010002423.1:0-18105 GCA_030522805.1 Leptomastidea abnormis
ATATATGCAGCAGATGAGAATATATAAATAAACAAATTCATGCAGTTGTGTGTGCTGCGTATTATTATATACTTGCAAAGTCATTGGAAAGACAAGACATATCCGGATGAAGAGAAGGGTCTGCCTTGGGGATGCGCAGCAGTATAATAACCAAGTGGGATAGAGACAAGCTCAGCAAGAGAGAGAGAGAGAGAGAGAGAGAGAGAGAGAGAGAAACTTTGAAGTTTCCCGCGTTTATAATTGGTCTCTCTTCCTCTCTCCTGCAGAAGATAATCGTATAATGCTAATGTTACGCTGATAACAATGCAATCGTTAGAAGCAACGCATGTATGTATATACGGTAGCTATAGCGACAACCTCGTCTGTACAACAACGACAATATACATATAGATAGTGTGAGTTGGAGTTGCGTATGCATATACATGTAGGTATAGATACCGTCAAGCATTATATAGAACGTCCGCCAGCATAGCAGCAGCAGAGCAGAGAGGCGTTGGAGAGAAGCTCTCTCGCACGCGCGGACGTGCGAAGGCAAGACGGGTGACAAAGAGAGAGTAGAGAGTAAGGTGGAGAGATGAAGGTGGTGGAATGGTGTGTGTGTGTGTGTGTGTGTGTGTGTGTGTGTGTGTGTGTGTGTGTGTGTGTGTATGTGCGTGTGTGGCTCGTCTGCAAAGCCTGACACGTAATACCGTCGACGCGGAAAGATGGAGGCGGATTCCGTGCCCGCGCGCATATAAAGTGGGGTTATCTACCGCGAGCCGGGCGACGACGATGCTCTCCTATATAGCTACCTTGCTATATACGCTCTCTCTCTCTCTCTCTCTCTCTCTCGTTCTTCTTGGTGTGCTGTTTTACGAGAGAAAGAGAGCTACGCACAAGTAGACTTGCTCGACACACACACACACACACACACACACACACACACACACACACACACACGCACACGCGGTAGCCTCTTCTTGAGCTAAAGCTTCTGAGAATCTCTTTTGTGCACACGCGACAGAGCCGCGAAAAATCTGAGCTTCAGATAAGAAGACGTGGTAAGGCGGGATAAAAGGGGAGGAAGAGGTGTGCTACTACTGCTACTGCTGCTGCTGCTGCTTCTTATGAGATAAGGTGTTATGGCTTGAGAGTTGCTGCTTCTGCTGCCTCTCTAGATTCAATGAACGAATCGTTGATCCTGATGATGATTTGCTGGAAAATATTTTTTTTCTTTTATTTTACTCTTATTTTGATTGTTGATCGTGGTGGGCATGAGATTGGTTTGATTTGGTGTGACCGAGTTATGTTGCGATATTTTGTTTTAGAATGAAATTGAAGAATGATGGTGATGTTAAGTTGTTTTTTAAATCAAATTTTGTAAAGTTTTATCGAAATTTTTAATGGCTATTTTTATAATTGGTATCATAAATTTTAAACGAAAATTCGATACGTAATATAATATCAAGAATGTAATTAAATTTCTCAAATCTAATTTCTTTAGTAATCAAAAAGAGATTAATTAAATATTGATTTAATGAAACTATGCTTAAATTTTGTAAATTTTAGTTTAACAGCATGATACATAGCTTTTGTGCGTTAGGACAAATTCTGTTTTGAAAATACCTTTCTCTATTAACTATTTTCCAAGTATTTTGAGAACAAAACTCATCAAGCCTGATAACATTTCCTACATTGTTATATAGCCCAAGTATTTCGATTCGAAAACTCTCTTGTTTGAAAATTTTGCAATACAATCCAATTTTCATTGTAATTTACTAGACATGTGTTTTCTGTAATATTGTGAAATTATATGCTACTTTAAAAAATAATAATAATAATAATTATAATGGAGTGACTGTATTTTAATGTAATAGTATAATTTTTTTCTATTTCATGTAATCTATTGTATTAGAGTGAAAACAATATATACATTTAATAAGGTATTATATTAAGATATGATATAAAAAAGTGTTAATACCCATGTATGCCAATATACCTGTCGCACCAAACTTGTCTTTTTCTACTTCAAATGAAAGTATCCGATCGAATAAAAACTTAAACTATCCAAACCCAATTCACACTTTCTACATTAAATTAATTCATTTTAGAAATTCAAACATCGGAAAAAAATTCAAATCTTAAGTCAGCCTTCTAAAATCACATTAGGTAGATCAAACAAAAATTTACATTGATATAAAGCTTTTTTCAATCCTCTATCACACCATCAAAATAAAAATTGTTGTTCTTCTTCTTCTACCAAGTATTTTTCTACTTAATCGAAACAATCCTCGGAAAAAAGTTTTCATTTCTCCCTCTCACCCCTTCCCCTCTCTTTACTTAAATCGAAATAACCCATGACCATCAATCAGTTCCCCAGAACTTCCGCAAGCTCTCTGTTGCAAAAGAGCCAGGAAGAGGGAAGGATTCCAACACGCGGAGAGGGGGAAGTCGAAAAATGAGTCCCCTCAACAGCGCATAATAGATACAAATCGCTTAGTTCGTTGCGCGTGTACACATCAGCCAATGGAGCATCAAACGAAAGAAGCAAGAAACAAAAATAAGAAAAAAAGAAAAGAAAGTATCGAAAGAAAGAGAAAGAGAAGATGGAAACGAGCAGGAAAGAAAAAAAAATCTACCAAAGGCTCTCCTCGTGGAGCCCGATCTTCCTCGCATAATTCAACGCTTTATTTGCACCATACTCTTCCTCTTAGGCATCTCCTTCTTCTCCTCTTGGATTGGAGGCTTCCTTCGATTCTTGACGCGGAAAATCCTCTTACCTTGACACTGCAACCGAGAGAGAAAGAAAGAGAGAGAAAGAGAGTTGAAAAGTTCGCATAGCCCAAGTCAATCTTTATACAGATGAGAAGGGGTGTATTGGCATATACAGAGAAGCTTGCTAACACGCGGGGGTACATACAAACAGAAGAATCTAAAAGCGTCGCTTCCATTTGCCAATTCGGAATGCGATGCGAAGAGGAGAGAGAAAAGTCGGATATCGGAAAAAATCTTGCTTCGTCGCAGCTACCTCCTCCTCCTCCTCCTCCTTCGTTTACTCTCATTTCTCTCTCGTAGCTCTTTAGCGCCTAGCTATAGACCAAACGCAACGAGAAGACACGAGAGAAAGAACAAAAAAAAAAAAAAGAGGTAGAGGTGCATATAAGCTCGTTCTTTCGTACATGCGCGCTCTCACATACATACAATACATACCTGCGTAGCTTGTCTCTCTTGTTCGCAAGACACGCGTTCTCCATCGGTCCGTGGAATCAAGATTAATGGTAGCTATGCGTGTCTTACCGTATTTCTACTACTACTACTACTACTACTACTACAACTATTATTATACCCACCCCTCTTCACCTTTCTCTCTTGAAATCCCACGAGAGTAAGACTCGCGAAAATCGCGTATGTCCTCAAGAAATTTCAACTCTGCATTACCCCTCGTTCTTCTACCTATACGTAATTTTTTTTTTTTTTATTTCGTCTGCGTATGCATAAAGCTTGAGCTTTCTTTGTGATAGCTGTTTCCACCTTCCTTCAATCTATCCTTACTACGATCTTTCTTTTCTGCTTCTATGATTCTTCTTCTCCTTCTTAGCTCATAGGGTATAAATAATACGGGTAAGGTATCTGCAGTCAGATTATACTATATATACGTATGCTGAAATCGCATCGTCAGGTTTAAAGCTCGTAATTTCTTGAAACTTTGTGAGTTGATTTACTTGTGTAAATTTGGCCGGTAGTAATTACGAGTTTGGTAACAGCTTGTTAGTCTTGCAGTCATTTTTTTTATGACATTTAAAGTAGTTTCTGAATATAATTGTATTTTTTTTTGGCATTTATTTTATTTAAAGCTTGCTGTTTTTTAGTTTAAAGCAAATAGAAAATAATTTCGAACTTGCAAGCTCGATCAACGTTTTGAAATTCAATTTTCTTTTAATTGAATTTCTTTTAATAATATTTAAAAATATTGTTTTATTACAAACTAGAAGTAATCTTACAATTTCTTAAACAAGACAATTTTAATTTTATTCAAATAGAGCTCTACTATAATATACGCACAAATATATCTATATTTAAAAAAAAAATTGAAATTCCTTACACTTACAATTCTCCAAAACTCGACACGAATTTTCTCGAGAAATACTTCAAGCTAACGACGTTACATTTTTACATACCTCAACACGAGCTCGGTACAACATATATAACATACCGTATATACACCCCAGAGAAACGAGAGACCGAGGCGTGGAGAAGACACGTGGCATAGAAGTCGGTAGAGAGACGTGCCTCTCTCTCAGTATATATAGGCGAGAGAGAAGCATCCGCAAGAAAATGCTTGTGTCGCCCACCCATGTAAAATGGAAAAACCTCGCGAACGCATCTGTTCGTCGCCCTCGACTATACACGACAACTTCGACTTTTTCCTTTTCTTTTTTTCTTTTCACGCGCGTCTCTTACTCAGCAGTAACGCAAGCTGTCTCTTGCATAGAAAAAGTTGAGTTAAAAAAAAAAAGAAGGGAAAGACACTTTCGAGCTTTTCACTTTCCCAGCTCACTTACTCTGCAGAAGCTGCGCGTGTACTGCATCAAGTGATGGGTGACTTGTGGTAGGTATACACACACACACAGACCATCGACTGCAAGCTGATTAAGGTTGGATATTCTGACGGATACGGTTGTGCGTCTGTTGCTACGGCTGAGTGTGTTATGTTGGTTATATATTGCGTGGGGGGTGGAGTTGATACCGAAAGTTCAGGTGCACGACGGCTTGAGTGACGCGCTTGCTAATTCTCTGTAGTAGTAGTAGTAGTAGCTACTGTTTACTGTTAGCTGGATGCTTAAGATTTAATGAAGGGCTTATAGATCGGAGAGGCATGAACGAAGTTAATGCGAATAAGTGAGCTTCAAACTTGAGATACAATGTAAGCTTGTATTATTTGTATTTTATATGAGTGTTTATTTAGAGGGTTCATTGTAGTTGTTGTTGTTGTTGTTGTTGTTGTGTGCTTGGCAAGCGAAGTGCTTCCTGCTCGTTTTTGGTAAAGTTTTGTCAAGCGAAAATACGAGTTGTGTTTTGGGAATTTGAAGTCTCTTGTTTTGACTTTTAAATTTATGAATAATTAAGAAATTAACTTGTATTATTGTAATTTTTGTTGCAATATTTAAAAGCATTTTTTTTTGTTTGTTCAATTAATTAATTTTTATTTAGGTATAAGATGAATAAATTTTTGAAATATGCATGCTCAAAGTTTGGAAAAACACGTTGAAAATGTTACTTTATATTCTCGAAAACTTTGTCCTACATAGGAAAATTTGAAGTGCAGCAGGACCAAGTTGGCTTTACTTTAACAAAGTGGTGGTAATTTGAAGATGAGATAAATTATCTAAACGTGATGATGGAGCTAAATAACTGTGTTAATTCAGAAAATATATTTTAGGATAAAACAGAAAATGTTTTTAACATTAAAATTTAAAACTGAAAAAAAAATTATTTTATTTTTCCTAAGTAAAACAATTTCACAATATATTTTAAAAAATACCTTGATAAAATTTTCAAATTGATAGTATATTTATGCACCAAGGGATAAAAATGAACTTTCTTGTCCCGAGAATGAAATTTACTACACGAGCGTAGCAAGGTATATAGAATGCGGAGTGTCTTCCCTTCTCCCCCTCCCCCAATTCAGAGTTAAAACTTTTATTGTTATAAACAGTTAAAAATATTCCTCTCGAGCATTCAAACCTCACACGTAGGCGGGGATAGGCGAAATATAGGCCTCTGTTTCAATTCTTGAAAAAAATAAAAACAAAAAAACATGCCTATCTCACCCCAGTCTTCCTTATCTATTTTTTTAAATATCGATAATAACGCCCAAATTATATAATGCCCTAAAAAAATTCATTAAATGTACAACCTATCAAATGGCCAATCAATAAAACTAGCATATACTACCTAGCAAAAGCGATTGCTAGATATTTTTATGATAATGACATTATTTTCATAAAATTTTAATGAATTTCAAAGTATATTAAAGTTTTACTTGAGAAAAAGAACAATTTTTTTATCTTGTAGACAACTAATCTTGATAATTTATTCGTTATTTCAAATAAATAAATATATTTTTACAACATGTGTCAAACTACGATAAAAATATTAAAATGTATTTTTTTTACACGTGTAAACTGAGCATTAATATTTATTGTGCTTCGAAGATTAGACATCTATTTCAAGAAAAATAGTATAAGCAAAATATTTTTTTCTTTTAATTTTATTAATTTAATGAATCGTAATTTATATACGATGAGTGTATTTAAAAGTGTTTTATTATAAAATAATTTAAGCTATGATGAGCTTTATTATTTATTTAATATAAAGCCGCGTATTTAATTTTAAGCAAATTATGAATGCTCGAATTTTTTAAGCCATTGGTGACCTTCAAGCGCTACGCACAAAATGAAATGCTGCAAGCTGCGGGGCACAAGGGTATTATTGGTTATTACATCTCGTCGGCTTGGGGTAAGAACATTTTACAGAATTTTAAAGGTGAAAGAATTCTTTTTCAAAATTGAAAGCTAAAGAATTTCATTTTAAAATTTGAGTCAAGAAAGAGTTGAAATGGTTCTTTCTTATCTTTTTAATTTTAAAATGAAACTCTTCTGCTTCTAAAAATTTGTAGAATGTTCTAAGCCTGACGAGTTATACTCGTTAAAACATGAAGCACATGCACGCTTGTTTACAGATCAAAAGTCGAATATTAATTTTAAATTTTAGTTGTCACGTATTTGATTACTTTATATTATTCAACGAATGTTTTTTACTTATATTTTACGTCTCTGAGTCAGAACGTTCGCATTTTATATGTTCAGCAGTAAAAGTATAGAGGAAAGAAAAAATTTTTTTGTGAATTTCCTTGTAAGCAATTGCCAAGTAAAACTTAGAGATACGTTTAGATTACACTGACTCATTATAAACGCGCTAATAACATACAGCTGCTAAAAAATTAGAGGAAATCAGCGGTCGAATCAGCGACATCCACAAAAATAGAATAAGAATATAAAAAGCAGGTATTTTGTACACAAATCTACTTATTTTGCATTTTTTACTTTGACTTTAAAAAAAATTAATAAAAAATTTTACAAAAAATTTCATATTCTAATTTTTTACAAAATTGAATTAATTAGCAAAATAAAAATTTAACGTTATTGCATAAAATTTTTGAAGTTTTTGTTATATAAAAAATTTAAACATTTTCGTTTGCCTGGAAATAATGTTACATTTTCTCCCACATTATGTTCCATGTTGAATTTACATTTAAATTATCATACGAAAAGTAGGGTATCATTAGATCAATAAATTGTGAAAACAGTCGAAAGTAATGACATTATTGCTTGCAAGTAGACTGTTTTTTTCAAATTTAAATTTGCTGAATATATCATCCATATGGTATTAGTATTTGTTGCAAATAAAAATTATCAATTTTTCATTATAATAGACAATATTTGTGGAATTTTAGATTGCTGATAACGTACAAAAAGTAAAATGATGATGGAATAAGTATTGCAAGAGACTAATAATGAAACTTTTTCTTTTTTACTCAACGATACCTTACTTTTCGTAGTATAATTTGTTAATTTGAGTTACGGAGTCAATTATAATTTCTTCTTATTATGTATGCCATGAATTGGTACATTAAATATTTATCCAAAGACTAAGAAATTTTCGCAACATTTAAAAAACATTATCTTTTTGAAATCTAGAGTGTGTTTAAAATTACAAATAACAGCAAATCAGAAGTAATTCACTATATAAAAGTGGGAAGCTATACTATAAAATGTATACTAAATATTTTACGATTAAAATGTTAAGTTACATTTTATTATTTACGTTATGTATTATCGGGACTTCGCAGATGCCACCTCAGACAATTAAATCGGTAAGATATTAAAAGGAAAAATCAATTTATTAATTAATATATTATACTCAAATAATTTAATATAATGTAGATACAATATAATGTTTTATTCAAATAAAAATTATTTTTTTATAAAAATTCGAAGAAAACTGGAATTCTATTATTAATTATCTTAACAATTTTTTAAATTAACAGGATATTAGTGACTTGTCAGCGTCATCTTTACATCAGAAAAATGAAACAAACTTAGAAAAACGTAATAATATCAAATTTCTATTAATTGTACAATTATTTTAAAGTTTATTATATCCTTTATTGACAAAATAATTGTTTGTAGAACTTACTTACGAATTGAATAAGTTGAATATTACCACCTTTAGTCGACAAAAAAGAGTAAAAACACCAAGACAAACACGTTTGGTTAAATTTTCTGCAGACGATGAAAGTATTTATCTTAATCTTGTCCGGGTTGAACACAACGTACTGCTTCGACGTGCACCTGTATGGTATACCGAATTCGTTGGCAATAAATATGTGTACACTAAACTTCAATTCGTAATATTCTTTTAGTTTTATATAATAATTAGTAATGTTCCTAATTAATAAATATTGTTATTATGGCTTTTACAGACTTATTTTTATCCTACAGAAGATTTCCTTGAAAATTTCAATAAGAAAGCAGTCTTGTATGCTTCTGAAAGAAATGATCGTTATGACTATGTAAGTAATCGAACAATCTGGTTTATTTCTTTCATAAATTCATTTATCAATTATTCATCCTTTGTTATAGAAATAATTAAATAGAGAAAAATTTTATTAATTAATGAATATAATATGTATAGCATAATTTATTCAAAAATACAAAATTTTGTTTGATTATTTTGAAAAGAATTTTATACATTATTAATATTTTTTATGGATTTATTTAAACAAAATCAAAGATATTTCTTAAACTCATGGTCAATCATATACCATAATTTAAGTACTGCAAAACAATTGAAAAACTTACACTTTTTTAAATAATAGTGCAAGATATTTCGAGCGTTCAATGTGTTTCAATTCAGTACAATTCTAATTCACATTAATCTAACATTAACTGTTGAATAAATTACTTAAGCATAATGTATTACATTAACCTAGATTCATTCATTAAATTATCTTTTTTACATTCAAAATTTTAGTATGGTGTTTTCGGAGAGGGTAATCAAACAAAAGTGATTCAAACAAATCCCGATAAAAATCAATTTGCCCACTTTAAAAATTGTACAGACTACGGATATCGCGATGAGGGCCCGATCCTTGAAGTACGAATGACATTACCTGTTGACATTGGTAATTTAAATCAAATAATAATGTTTTTTTTTTATTTGATAGCAGATAATTTATTTTTAATTTATTATTAATTCTTTCAGCCGAATATATTTTAGAAAATTTAAAACATAAAATTGCCAGAAAGCCTTTTGATATTTTGTATGTTAAACTTTTGGTAGTTGTAGATAATTTTTATTATGAGTAAGTATCTGTATATTCCATAATTTTAAATGCATATGAAAATCATGTATGTAACACTTATTAAAATATTTAAACATTTTCTAGACAATTTGATAAAAGTCCCAAAGACATACTAACATATTTATCAGTATTTTGGAACGTAGTACAATTAAAATTCAACGAAATTGAGTTTCCAAAAGTTGAAATTCTAATCACAGGATATATTATAGCTATGGTATAAATGAATTGATAGTAAATAATTTCTTGCTTTTATAAACAATTAATAAATATTAATGGCAATTTTTAGGGTCCATTAAAAACCATATACGACAAATATTCTCACAATCCAACAAGAGTAAATCTACATCATTTTCTTGAACATGCTCCTAATGTGTTTAAAACATTTAGCCAAAATGAGAAGTTTTTCAATTTTGACAACGTGGTGATAATGACTAAGTGATATTTAATATTGATAAAATTTAAAATATTTTTGCATCATTAAAATCTTGTTCTAAAACTGAAATTCAATTTTTTTAGTTACTCTGGACTGTATAAAAATCGAATTAATGCAGGTATGTAAATATATTTAGAATATTATTTTCACATTTAAAGTTTTTATTATCATATTAGTTTTTAGCAATGGATTATTTTCAATTAAAAAGGCATTTAAAAGTTGTAAAAATTTTACTTTAAATCAATACGGTCGTTTTTAAAACCTTACTATGAAAAAATAATAAATATTTGTTAGCAATAAATTTAATTAGATTAATTAATTACAAACACTTATAAAAATGTCTGGCAATCATTAAAACCAATATTAATTTATTACATATTATTTGCTAAAAGTTGAAATACTTTTTGTAAAGGCTTTGTAAGTTGTTTTTTTCGTAACTCAAAGCTGTACTGCTTTATTAAATATTTTTATTTTATAGGCTTAGCAACTGTCGGTAAGGTATGTAACCAAACTGTCACATTTATTCAAGATAACGCTCGGTTTGGTGGATTACATGAAGCTGCTCATGAAATTGGACACACGTAAGAAAAATAGAAATTTGGTTTAATAACTCTAAGCAAGTTAATAAACGTGAAATAAACTTAAATAATCAATATAATTCATATAAATTAAATGAATAATTGTTAACCTCCAACAAATTTTTATTGTTCACAAGTACATTTTATTTAACAAAAGTTTTATATACGATATTAAATAGCCTGACACTTGACCATTTAATATCAATTTCGTTTAGTGTCTCAAATTACTGCGTAAATTTGTCATATACCTATTACTTTTGGTTTTTTATTGACATTTGTTGCCCGACTAATTTTTAATGATAAGATATCAATATTTTAGAGTTAATTTTATGTTTTTCCATCTATAAATTATATAAATTTTCATACAAGTCACTTTAAAAATTGATTACCACTTTTTATTTTTAAATTTCAAATTATCCACTAATTAAAACAATTAAATTGGTAGATACTAAAATATTGTAAATTTTATTGAAAATAACTTATGAAGTTGATTTAAATTTCTGATACTTTTCAGTCTGGGCATGGTACACGATACTACCTCTCCAACTGAGGAATTTGGTCCAATTATGTCTGTAACCAATGCTGATGTTAACTCATTGTCATGGACAAAATATGATTTAGCAAATCTGTATGTGTTTGCAGGGTAAGTGTACAATTATGCTATTTACAATAAATGATGTCACTAAATTTTACTTATTAAGAATATTTAAATTTTAAAACAGATCTCTAAATATTTTTTTATTATAAAGATCTAAAAAATTTTATTTGTCTCAACTGTAAGATCGTATCTTCATAAAATATAATTCAAAACTTTTATTTTTCAGATCAAAAAGGTCGTGGTGCTTGAATACAACTTCTAGAAATAATTAAATACATGTGTATACTCAGACTATATAGAATTACACGTATAAAATCACTTTAAAATGATATGAATTTTAAAAATACTTATAAGAAATGGAAGTTATTGACATGGATTAAAAAAATATTATCTATCTAAATTATAAAATTAAAGACGTTTTTAATTAGTTTTTGCATATCGCAATGAATTTTAATTGTATATGATCTTATAAATTAGTATAATCTACAGTCTTATACAATTGTGTTTACAGATTGTTATAAACATTTAAAAAATATCGACACATTAATTTTATAAATAAAAATAAATAAATTTGTTGTTATAAATTAAAAAATTTTTTATTCATTTTAATTGTAAAATTTAATCTTTTTATTAAATTTTGATTGATTGATACAGTCATCAATCCATATTCCTTTATTAATAAATTTATAGATTATTATACATTTTTTACAAGCACATATGAGGTACATCAATTTTCATCACCAAAAGAAACTAAAATTAATTTAGTAATTTATTTGATTAAATTATTATACACAAGTAAGGTGTAATAAAGAAAGTTCTATTTCTTTTATCTATTAAAGCGACGTGAAAATTATTATTACCACAGTTCAGCTAAAAAAAAATGTCAACCTTACAGAAATAATTTATTTTTTACAAATCTTATAGCGGTGACTTGATACCTCTTATTTAGTATGTTTTTTATGCATCGCTATATCAGTGTTAAAAAACCATAATCATCAAATCACTTGTTTCTCATAATAGCCCTAAAAATAAGAAAGACAAAAATTTTTTTAATTTTTTATTGTTTAAAATTCGAGAAATCGATATAAAAAGTTAATAAATAATGGCAATCTTTGTAAATTTTCGTCCGATTTTGATAAATTAAAGCTTATTCTCCTTGTCAGACAAAATAATAAAAAGTCACCACGGAACTTTTTAAAGAAACTTTGACGGGTAAGCCAAAAATTGCAATTATTTATACGTAAATAAAAAAAAAAATAAACAATTGCAATTTTATGATTTGGCTTTAATATAAATTCGATAAATCGTATTTTTATTTTTTTAATTGTTTTCCTTATGTTTCTGTCTTATCATTGCTTTTCTTTATTTAGACTAGTTAAATTTATTTTTTGTTGAGTTTTGTTTTAAACAGAATTTTTTTCATATATTTGTGGAATATTGTAAAAATAGATTGTATAAAAAATTAGTATCATTATTTCTAGATTAATTACTAAAGTTGTTAATAAATTAGAAATATGTAACAACATATAATTCAGCATAAATAGGTATATTCATTCAAGTAAATTGAATTGGTAAAATATTAGTAATTTTACGACTAAATAAGATGCCAAATCAGGCGAGCTTAAACAAGTTATTTCTCTCAGCCACTTCAACTTAAATTACTCATCTTTCTCCTATTTTCTCACTTACACCTCTACTTTCTTTACCATCCTTTTATTTCTATCACGTCTTCCAGCAAACTATATTTTTTCTTCTTCTTCATTTTTTCATTCATTCTTTTAATTTATCTCTCAACCTCCTCTTATCCCTTGCACGTTTATCCTCCTACTCAACTCTCTCTCTCTCTCGTATTCGCGCCTCCTTATTTTCTAATGGCATTTGAATTAAGCCATCCTTATCCGGTCTTCTCTTCTTTTAGTCGTCGCGAGTCTACTGAAATTCTCACACTCCGACTTCCTCTCTCTCTTTCTCTTTCTCGGACAAGACTTTCTAGCTTAGCTTCAGCCCATACTCTACTTCTCTCGTTGACTATACGGCTCTAAATGCAAATGCTTGAGCGTTAAAGTGGCGCCAAGCCGACCGTGTCTCGTTCCTTAAAAGTTTTTTTTTTTTATCCACGATCTTACAAAGACACAGCCCTTCCGTGGCACACTTGCGTGGCAACAGCTCAACAAAATCCGTCGAGCTGGGAAATTACGATGAACCAGTATATACTGGTTCCTTGCTCTCTCTCTCTTTCTTTTTTCTCTTGTTGGCGTAATAAAATTTTGTTATTCGCTGCTTCGTTAATTTAGCTTTGAAGATATCATGTTAAAACGACGCCTTCATAAATGTGCGTGGAAAGAACATTTTACGAAAGAAATAAATAATTATAAATATTTATTATTCATGCTAAAAAACTTATTATATAATAATTTTTTTATACTTTATACCTTTACCCAATACCTATACAAATTATACATATTCATTCATAATAACTTCCAAAGTATCACAAGAGCACTTAACAGTCAAGTATCCTGCACATTTCAAGCCACAATTCAACCTCGAAAATTCATGTAATAGAATTCCACAAATTAAATTGAAAATGAGATTTCAATATCAAGGTCGATATATGTATGCATATACCTATAGGTATTAGCTATTATAAAAACGTAATATCAATGTGAAAATGACACGCTCGTGCTTCTTACACATATATACGATATCTCCAAGTCAAGCGTTTTTCTATCTCATTCCCTATATTCGCAAGCTCTCCCCTTTCTCTTTTTTCTCTTCACCTTACACCCTTCCTTTCTCCCAACCTTTTTCTCACTACTTTTCATTCTCGTCTTTTCCAGTTTTCCCCGTGAGAGAAGCGACGTTCTTTTCCACTCTTCTCTCTCTCTCTCTCTCTCTCTCTCTCTTCTGCTAGCGCGTTATTACGTTGATTTACGGCAGAGAGGCGAAATAGGCGTCTTCTCTGCAGTCTCGCTGTTGCCACCGCCGTATACCTTCGTCGAGCGTATTAACGACGTGCCTACGCCTGGGCCTGGGCTTGCGACGGGACCTGCATATCGAGCTTGCTCTTGAGACCTTACACCTTCTTACTTCTTCTTCTTCTTCTTCTTCTTATTCTTCTACCACCATTTGGTATTACCATTTGCCATCAACCAGACCGTTTGCTATTGGTTCTTTTCTTAGTCGTAGACTATAGTGGTGTATGCAATCTAATGATAGAAAGAGTTACGAAGTTACTGTTTGTAATAATTTTTTTTTTATTTAACGTGTATGAAGTATCTGTAAGAGGAAGTATGTCGGTACAGTTTAAAAATAAATTTTATCAATTATGGAAATTCTTGGATGTATATTTTTTAATAAACAAATGAATCTTGTAACATTTACGAGATTTTTTGGCTTCAATAAACAATTATCCCATATACTAATTAAACAAATAATACAGATTCACAAAAACAATTAAAAAATTTAAAAAAAAAAAAACAGAACGTTTCATTTACATTATGCATTTACAAATTTTCGTTGAATCATTTCAAGTATATACTTTTGTTATCGTTCAAAAATGTTTCTCTTAACAAATTTAGCTAACACTAAATAAAAGAGCAAAAAAAAAACGAGAACAACCCTCCTTTTTTTAACACTTTACAAGATCCAAAGTGTAGAAAAACGAAGAAAATCGTCGAGCAGAGAAGCCTTAAAGAAGAAACAAGAAAAAAAAAAGGAAAATACATGAAGGTGAGCAGTTGAGCTGCAGCAGTAGCATCGTAAGCTTTAGCTAGCTGCTATATACTCTCTTTTCTTTCTGTAAGGGGGTCCAGAGGCTCGTAATTTCGCATATTACACTCGTTCGTTATTTATTTAGGAACGATATTTCAAGAGAACGACTCCCGCACGCGTCGTCGTCGTCGTCGTCTTTTCTTACCCTCTCCTGTATTTGCATCTTTTCGCGCGCTTGGCTTCGCTGCCGTAACCTCGCAGTTCCTCCTTGAAGGTAAGAGAGAAACACTATGGAGTAAGGGTATGAGAAAGAAGGTAAGGAAAAGTGGCAGTGAAAAAAGGGAAGTACGAGAGAAGGCAAAAGTGGGAGCTACGAAATGAAATACGAAAGAAAGGTCGGAGAGAAGGTAAAGCTATAGTGGGTAGAGGGTATAGAGGATGTTAGAGGAGAGGTTAGATCGTAACGAAGGAAACTGCTGTGTGCCTGCTGGCTTGGACTTGTCTTTCTCGTTTTCTTTTCCCTCTCTGATTTTCTTGGAGAAGGGAAAAGCTTAAACTTGGGCTAAACGAGAAAGTACGATTATTGAAAAAAAAAGATAGAGGCTGTGTAATACGATATTCTGTTTTGGGCTGCTTTGGAATGACTGGACATGGTGTAAATGAAAAATTAGAAAAAGATGTTAAGTACAAAGTAAAGAAATTTTCTCTTGAATCTTAAGATTTTATTTCATTTCCTTGGATATAAATAATAATAAAATTATTTTTTAATCTTACAACTATCCAAAAGAATTAAACTTGATTGTCTTCTTTTTTTTTTTATTTGATTACAACAATTTATCTTGCTTTATAACAACACTTAAGCAATTCATTATCATCCTCCAAAACAAAATATTTAATTTTTCCTATACCACCTTTTTCTTATTTATAAAAATTCTTCTCGCACATAAAACAAAACTAAACAAGCTCGTAGTATACTGTATGCATCTTAAATTTTAAGTCCAAAAAAATTTATACCACCCCTACCACTACTCTTCTCTTAAAATTGATTTTACTTATTTACACTACAAATATTTCAAGCAATAACTTGAGAAACCAAGTACGAGAAATGCGCTCTTGGCTCATAAGAAAGTCGCTCGCGATGAGGAGAAAAAAAGGCCACGGGCGCAGTAAAGATGATAAAAAAAGAAGCCCGAGACTCGTGCGAATGAAGAAAAGCGGGTGAATCCCTGACTAAAAGAAAAAAAAAAGAAGAAAAGCAGCAAGGTACATATAGTCGTAGAATACAAGAAGGGGGCAAATAAGCAAGGTATAAATAAAGAAGGATACACGAAATGCGGATATGTGTATGTCTATATATCCAAACGCATAGGTATAAGGAAAATAAGCGAGAGGGAGACAATGTCGCGAGCTAGAAAAAAAGATCTTGCAAGGAAAAAAAAGAGAAAGAGGAAGAGAGAGAGAAAGGATTGATTTACTGTCATTTTCCCGGGAATACTTGTACGATAATTCAGAAAGACGCGCGCTGAATACTTGCCATCTCCTCTCCTACCAAGAGCTACACCTTCACTAGCATCCCCCTTACAGCCATCTTCGTCGTTTTCGTTGAGGTTCTTTCCTCCGGGGCAAAAGAGCAACGTTGAAAAGGAAGAAGACAACGAGGCTCTCTCTCTCTCTCTCAATAAGGGTATCCTCGAAAAGCGAATAGAGAATACCGCGGTTTTTACACTCTACTGCAGCAGCAGCAGCAGTACACTCGACTTGTAGACGACGTTGTGACTTTGAGATGTACCAAAGTCTCGCGAGTGTGTGTGTATACGACGTTATAATACCTGAGGCTGATGCCACTGCTGTTGTTTTTCTATTTATGCCACTTGCAGCTTTTCTTTTGAAATTTTTACTGCGATTACTGTGTGTATGGTAAGGGGTAGAAAAAAAAGGTTTCGATGTTGTGATGGTTATCTTCTTTCATTTCGTATTGACTCCACTATGGCTGTACGAAGTTTTCTTTTTTTTCAGAATGTGATTTTATGTGAAGATTATTGTCTTATATTTGAAGTTGAGACGTTTGAATTTTGAAAAGCTAAGCTTTTCTTTTTTGATCGCTCTATTGATTTGTACTGTGCAGCTTTGTGCTTTTGTTTAATTGTAAGGTACCTATAAAAGCTCTATTAACTTGTAAGCTTTTTTATTAGTATAATAGCTTTTTGTGAATTCTTACACAATTAACAAATTTTTGAGAAAAATATTGCAAGCTCACTTATAAAAATTACATCTTGATAAATTTTAAAGTTGCTTTAGTGTTTGTTGCTTAATTCAATTTTTGAATAATTGATCTTCCATAAAAAGTTTATAATATATGCAAAACTTTAGTTTAAATTTTCGATTCAAATTTAAGTCAAAAACTTTTCAGAGAATTACAAACTTATATAATTAATTAAGTTGTTTTCAAATAAATTAATAATTTTAATTTTTCATTACGTCGATATTATTTAAAAAATTTTCAGTTTCAAATGTTAAAATTAACGAAATATTCATTAGCCTAAATTATTCTTAAACTTTTCTTACAATCGAACATAAATTAAATTTTAAAACAAGAAGGTAGTTATATACCTTATTTAAATCAACATTTTTTTTATTTCAAATAAAGAAAAGAAAAAAAAAACAATTTTTCTTGCAATTTCTTTTAAGTTCACCTTAAATAGTCTAATAGCACGATAAAACGCCAAGTCACGCAAAACGAAATAGGTCGCAGCAGCAGCAGCAGTAGCAGTAGTAGCAGTAGTAGCAATAGTATAGAAGTAGCAGAAAAGCAGCAAGAGCAAGTCTTTCGCATTTAACGTGACTCGGAGGGAGCTTTTACCGTTGACTAATTCAGATAATCGTCGCAGCTGCAGTTGGCTCTTTCTCTTTCTCTCTTTCTCTCTTGGCTGTACGCTAACGCTTGGTTTAAAGTTGAAAATTCCTCTGCTGAGAAAAGGCGCAATGTATATACACATACACACACACGCACATTGTCCAAGAAGTAAAAGTGCTTGAAAATCAATGACGGATTGCCCGTTTATATGTATACATACACACCAGTGTTTACATAAATGTATAGGCGCAAGCGCGCGCGCGCTCATTTTCATTCTCTTGCGGAGACTATCCCTCCCTTTCTCTTTCGCGGTACAATTTCGGTGAAAAGCTTTGCTTTGATGCCGGAAACCGGCGGGGGTTTTACGGACCGCAGAGTAATCCTCTTAGAGCTGAGCCCAAGCTCGCTCGCTCGAGCCCACGCCGCATGGTCCTACGCCATTCCGTCCTCTTCCTCGTCCTTCTTCTTCCTCTCATTCTCTCTTGGCTCTTCACCCACGCGAGTCAACTCTCTCTCTCTCTCTCT
>JAPYZE010002424.1:0-18190 GCA_030522805.1 Leptomastidea abnormis
TATGTTTCCTAGCCATAATGCTATATCTATATGCCTACAGAATCGAAAAGTTCGCAACAATCAATAAGATATTTTGTTCATGTTTTTACCTGTATAGACCTGTAGATTATTATATTGTAATTTGCCTTTCATATTCGTCTTTGCTTCTTAATATCTGAACTCCTATATTCTTCTAAAAAAAACCTTACTTATTTTAATCATTAATGCACTAAAACCTGCCAGACGTGCAGGAATCAAAACGTACCGGACGCGAGCGTGAAAGAACTATATCGCAGCGACGGCGTGGGGGTGCTGCTATCGCTTACTACCCTACCGATCTAAAAACCGTTACAACCGGTATGAACTCGCACCGCGCAACTCAAATTTTGAATTAATATTCGAATCTAAAATTTTGGCACTTATTATATTCCAGTATATCGTTATTATTTACAATTATACTTAACATACTCATTTAAAATGAAAATTAATTTAATTTCAAAATGTCTTTATTCTATAATCACGAAAAAAAAAATATATATAAAAATAATTTATAACTTTAACGTGAACCAGGTGTACGTACATACACCTTCTCAAAGTTAAAAAGCTCCGCAAGCTCAACGTCAGATGGAGTCCAGTACCGGTAAACTCTACTCTCGCACGTGTATAATGCAATATATAACTTGGCCTCTCGGCGGCTCCCGGTGCGGCTGGCTTCGCAAGTGTCGCATTGAGTGTACGCGCATACGCAGAATAGTTGCATAGGTCATAATCTATGTGCATATACATATGTATATAACAGAGGCCTATAACGCAAGAGACCGCAGTAAAAGATATTCAGTCGTTGAGTGCAGTGTATATTATTATATGCAAGCTCTTCAAGCTGCGCGCGCTTATCAATATAGTTATACTCGAAATAACAAGTATGTAACACACCGTCGTAAGTGGTAAGGTAAAAAATTGTACTAGCGCATGATGTAGTTCTGCAACATCGTCGTCGTCGTCGTCGTCGTCGTTGCATACGTATATAAGTACATTATATAGTAGTATATAAAAAGAAAGAAACGTCTGGTTGCGGTATCGGCGCGCGTCGTTCTGCAGCAGGCAGCAGCAGTAGTGGGAAGAAGAAGAAGAAGAAAAAAAGCTCTTCGC
Source organism: Leptomastidea abnormis (assembly GCA_030522805.1). NCBI lineage: Eukaryota > Metazoa > Arthropoda > Insecta > Hymenoptera > Encyrtidae > Leptomastidea > Leptomastidea abnormis. The sequence continues at coordinate 1,129 of JAPYZE010002424.1, forward strand.
GCTCTCCCGGAGAAGAGGAGAGCGCGGCTTTTCGCGCGCGCTTGACGTCTATGAGACTCCCGTATACAATTTTAGGCCTTGACTCTGGCCTCTCATCAGTATATAGGTAGACTAGAGCCCGGCTGCTGCTGCTGTTATTCTTCTCTCTCTCTTTTTTTTTGCAATTGAGAGAATAGCGCGAGAGCAATGGATGGATTGAAGGCCTTGGTGCCGCTCAATTATCTCGAGTGCGCCCTCTGCTTACCCCAATACTATTACGGTGCTCTACTCGGCCTCGGTTTCGTCGCCTACTACCTTCTCGAAGTCGTTAAAGTGAGTCTATCTATCTTATTCTTTTTCTCTCTCTTTCTCTCTCTCTCTCTTGAATGCTCTTAAAACTTGGGACAGATTATAAGTAGTACCTTTTACGATTTCTTTTTATTGTTTTATTCACTTGTGTAAATCTATGATACTTTATTTTATTTTATTTATTTTTTCATTTCATTTTTGGAAATTTTTTTTTTTTTTTTTTTTTTTTTTTTTTTTTTTTTTTTTTTTTTTTTTTTTTTTTTTTTTTTTTTTTTTTTTTTTTTTTTTTTTTTTTTTTTTTAACATCGCGGTATCCAGTATTTCATTTATTATTAAAGAAGTTCTGTTGCACTGGAAACTAAGTATTCCACGAAAAGTGGTACGCGAAAAGATAAGCTTTTAAACGGTGCTTTTTAATTTTTTAAAACTTAACTTGTACTGTCGCAAAACTTTGAAATAAATAATTAGTTATTGAAACGAAAAAAAAAAAATCAAATAAAAAAACTATAGATTACTCATTGACATATGTAAATTATACTTGTAAATGTTATGCAAAATCATTTTTAAGCATTTCTATAACATCATTAAACTTCTTAAATTTTTTTCTTTATTTTTAACTTTAAAACTATTTAATTATTTTTGAGTTTGTTATTATACGCTACGAATATTTTGTTTTTTTTTCGTACTTGTAAATTTAAAAAGCAAGAATGTGCTTAAATAACACAAGTTATGTACAGTATTGATTTTCTTGTATATAAAATACTTGTATATAAAAAAGTCTGTTAAAAAGGTTTAAAAATAGTGACACTCAAGAGTAGCTCGTGACAATATGAAAAATTTTCTTCTTAAAAAGAAAACAAACAAAAATTCAAAACACATAAATATAAAAAATTATAAATACCATATTTTAATTTAAAAAAAAAATTAATTTATTATATTAAAAAAAACCATACTCTGATAACGAATATTTTATGAAATTATCTTTTTATATCAAAATTAATTATTTGTATTTTTATAATTCTTTAAAATAAAATAATAAGAAAAAAAATGTTGTTAGTATACAATTGAACTGTAAGTTCCTAGGTAAGCTTATTGTTTGACTATACGTGAGACACGCGATGTTCAACGACATTTTTCAAAAGAACAACGTGTAGCTTTTTTAAAAATTTATTAATTTGATTAAAATAATGATATCCATTTCGTAAATTAGTTAGGTAATTCCCAACAATTGGTTAAAAAAAAAAAAAGAAAAAATATGTAAATATTTTTCAAACTTTGTTTCAATTAGTAAATACTAATCTGTTAAAAAATTAAAATAATTATTAGATTTTATAATATTATTACACATTAATATATCACATAAGGTTTATAAAATTCAGTATAAGCTAAGCCACAATACGTTTGATTCTCAGCTATTAAATTTGAAAATCCATTGCTTATAATTATCAAATAAAAAAAAAACCTATGTGGTTCTCGAAGGCCCCTATATCATATATATTAGATTGCTACATATCGTATGAATACTTCTACATACCTAATGCTGTTTAAACACATTAATTTTGGTACCGCAACCAATATTATTGATTTATGCAACTAAGACTTTTTGAAAAAAATTTTCTCATTTGGATATTCTATTTGAAATTAAATCGTTATAAATTTTCTTATAATTTTTACTTCCTATAAAAAAAAAAAGTTAAAAAAATTTTTTTAACATTTCAAATATATACTTTTTTTTATCTAAATAAAATATTAACAAAAGTATACAATCTCATTATACACACACCTTTGAACAACTCTTGCCCATTTATAAATACATCTCGTTTGATAACAGTTTCCGCGCTAGCAATAAATTTCTTTTGTTCGGCATTAAAGTTCCCTGTTTCTCTCTCTCTTTCTCTCTCACTCACTCATCTTGCCGATGAACCGACCATGACCGTGTAACACTGCACTCTTCGTCGTATTATACATACATATACACCACGTGGAAAGGAGAAAGAGAGACGATATACCTATAATACACTGCGCTTTTTATCAAAAGAACTTCTGACATTGCACTTGATAAAAAGGTCAATACAGATCATCATGCAGTATGCAACTATGTCGCTGATCTAAAAATCGCAATCGTGTATAACAAACTCGTTTATAAAAGATTTTCACACACAAGCTCACACACATATATAGACAAAATTGTGAATTAGTCATTTTACCGCTTGTTTCGTAATAGTTACATGATGATCATTCTATAAATGGAAACATACACAACTATTGTCTCACCTTTTTTTTCACAGATACCTCTACTGGTTTGTGCTAAGGGACCACTTCACGATTTTCTTACGGATAATTTGCCAATTTTAAAAAATCGATTTTGGCCTACGTTATGGTGTTTCGAGTCGCGAGCTCAGACGATATTTGCAAGTGTCGTACGTGCACGTATGCTACCACGTATGATGTATCGCAGGTAATAATAATGATAATTTTTATAAAAGTTATGAATAATTAATTTTTTATTTTATGTAAAAAAAAATACGAAATTGATTACTCTGCCAGAGAAATGCTTACGTTATCCGACGGTGGTGAAATAGCCTTGGATTGGGCTGAAGAAAATTCAAATCCATCATCGCCTATAGTCATTATTTTACCTGGTTTAACCGGTGCCAGTCAAGCCGAGTATATAAAGTGTCTCGTTTATGCGGCTAGAAATTCAGGCATGAAATGCGTTATATTCAATTATCGAGGAATGGGTGGCGTAAAAATTAAGGTAAATTATACTTTTATTTTTATTACAATAAAAAAGCTTCACGTTATGACTTTTCACTTTTGACATTTAAAAAAAATATAAATAAATACCGTTAATCAAACTCTTAGCTCTTGCGTTTAAAGTTGATAAGTTTTGAAATTTATCATTTTAAATGCTTGAACATGCACATTATAATTTTTTTTAAAATAAGCTCAAATAAAAATTCTTATTTATTTATTAATAATAAATTTTATCAACGCGTGTTTGCACAATAAATCGTCTAGACGCCACGTTTGTATTGCGCATCAAGCTGTGAAGATCTTGCCGAGGTCATCGACCATGTTAAAAAATTACATCCACACATTCCAATTGGAGCAACTGGTATATCGATGGGAGGGTGAGCTTTTTTACTTGTTCTTTTTTTTTTCTTCTATCATCATCACACACATTATCTTTCATTTTTTCCTTCTTTAGCTTACTATTGGGTAATTATTTGGCGCAATACGGTACCAAAGCAGTTGGAAAGTTGAAAGCTGCCCTTATCATTTCCGTACCGTTGAACATATTCGAAGCGACAAAAAGCATTGAAAAACCGTATTTGAATTTGATGTTGAACAAGCATCTCTGTGATAATCTTCAAAGGATACTTAGACGCCATGTCGGCGAAGAGGGCTTCCCCGAGTTAGATTTGAAACAAGTTTATAAGGTATATATAGATTTGACTTGAAAGAAAAAAGCTCGATATACAAAATCTAATATTTTTTTTCGATTCTTTTATTTTTTTTTTTCAAGAGTAAAACCGTACGAGAATTCGACGAGAATTTTACGTCCAGGCATTTTGGTTATCGAGATGCTGAACATTATTATGCTAATGCTACCCTGCATAATAAACTTCATCTGGTTGAAGTGCCTTTGTTATGTTTAAGCGCAGCTGATGATCCATTTCAACCAATACAAGGTAAAACAATATGATAATTTTTATTATTAATCATGGAATTATTTTTATATACTTAAAATCCACATATATAATTTAAATTTTCAAGCAATACCATTAAAAGAAGTGAGCAATTCAAGAAATGTAGCAATGGTCGTGACATCTCGAGGAGGACACATAGGATTTTTAGAAGGCTTCTGGCCATTAAAAGAAGAACAATACATAGGAAAAATATTTTCACAATATTTCACTGCAGTTTTTACAGTAGGACAAGATCATCCGGCTTTTGATTGAAAAATAACGAAAAAAAAAATATTTATGATTAAATAAACAAAAAAAAACAAGGGAATCAATTTCAAGAGATACTGAGAAGGACACGTTCATCTAGTCTTAAAGTCACAAATTATGTTAAAATTGCGATTCGTTTGAAAAAAAAAAATGGCACAATAGATTTCACGGTATAGGTACATATTAAATTGAGTTTCACGAACGTCATATTATGTATTGTTTGAAATGTATAATTATTGCGCCTATTATATGTTAAATCGCATTTCGTTGATGCATTTTTAAATATAGCTAGATAGTTTTATAATAAAAAAGAAAATCATTGTGTACATTCAAACGCTGTATAAGATTTATTATTTAATATCAAGAGAATATCGTAAATATGTATAGATTTAAAAAAAAAAAAAAGAAGTGCCTAAGTCAATTCATACACTTTGTAAAAGAGGCCTGATTGACTCAAAAGAGTATGTTAAATAGTGTATAAATGTTATTTTTTTTTTTTTTAGAATTAAGTTAAAACATATATTTATTGTAATAAAGACTCTGTTAAATGATGTTTTTTAGTATATTTTTTTTTCCTATCCATAATATAATATTTTATATTATTTCATAATTTTTAAAAATTATTTAAATTAATAATCATTTGAATTAAAATTTTAAATTAATTAACCTTAGTAATTTATAAATTTTCAGATAATATATCTTTCCTTATTGTAAAAAAAAAAATTTAAGTTGGAGCTTGCATTCTGCGCTGATCAGTAAAATCGAATGCGTAGGTGGGGCAGGGGGAGGGGGGTTAATGTTTACGTTAACCTCAAAAATTCTGCAAATATTTATAAGTATTTTGATTGTAATAAATCAGAGTTTAAATAATGTAAAAACTTAAGAAGTGTAACGTTAATTATCTAAGGTTCACAAAATACTAGTATTTCAATAATTTTCGTTGAAGAAAATCGTAAAAATGTCAAATTCGTACGGTACAACGTACTACAGTGAAGCCTACAACAACAGAGATCTTCAGCAAAATGTCAAATACAAAAAGAAATTAAAAAAACTGAAGAAACTCATAAAGGATGTCGTTGTTGTACGTAGATTGAATGTTAAATATAAAATTATTATGATTGAATCAATTTTTAAAGTCTTGTAAAATCTATTAAATTTTAGGAGAATTCTGCACTTTGTGATCAAGTTGCTCAGATGCAAGAGAATCTTGTTGTTGTCAAAGAAGAAAGACTTATGCTCTTGAGGAGGCTTTGTCAATTGCAAGGTGAAATTGATCCTGCAACTCTTTGTGCAAAATCACAAATGGGAAGTGGCAGTTCACCTGTGCCAACTACAGATGCATTCACTCCTAAAAAGAACGTTAAGAAAAGAAACAGCGTTGAAACACCTGGTATTAATTTATTTTGGTTTGCATGTATTTTTGTGACTTTGTTCTTACTTATAGCAATATAAATATATTTTCCAAGATACTAAAAGTAAACCAAAGAGGTCTGGTAAAACTACACGCAAAGTAGTTCAACTCATTCCTTTGGATGTCCATGGAAGACCCATATTTCCCATTACACTTGGAGACTTGACTGTGTATTCGCTTGGTGATGTTGTAGCAGACAGAATTGCTTACCATACAGAAGATCTTATATTTCCAGTAGGCTACTGTAGTACTAGAGTATTTGCAAGTTTGAAAGATGCAAAAATGAAAAGCTTATATACATGTAAAATCTTAGATGGTGGAATTAAACCAAGGTAAATTAATAATTTCTTGTTTTTTTTTAGTTTTTAAATTTAAAATAGAATAAATTATTGACTTAATTTTTCTTTTATTGTTACTAGATTTGAAATTGTTTCTGATACTGATTTGGATCAGCCATTAGTAGGATCGAGTCCTGATGAATGTCACTCTCGGTTACTGTCTGCCATATCTCCTAGTTTAAGTTCTATTACTCTAAAAGGGGCCGACTTTTTTGGAATATCTCATCCAACAATACAAAACCTTATTCAAAGTTCTCCTGGCACAAGGAAATTGACAAATTACAAACCACAAAAATTTGAGGTATTTAATTTTTTTTTTTTAAATTAATAAAGAATTTCATTTATAAATTTCAAAAGAATATAAATAAGAATTGCTTTAAAGACTATGATTGAATATTAAACAATTTTTTTTAAAGCTTGGTTAACAAAGTAAAATATTGTGTTCTTAGATAAGCAAAAGTTTAGCAGAGGCTTTGGATGGAACTCTAGTTGCAGAAGAGGAAAATGATCCAGGATTAGGTTTTGCAGCATTGCACAGGCATTATGATCTTGCATCTTCATTCACTATTAAACAAGAGCCTTCAAGTCATGAATTAATCAATTTTCAAGAACTGCTTTCATAGTTAAAATCATTATTAAATTAGTATTAAATAAAAATTGTAATATTTTTAGGAAATAAAGAAATGTAGACACTTATTTTTTACACAATCCGTAGTATATAAAACATTTATTATATTTTATAATAGTATTTACAGTTGGTCAGTAGTACAAATAGCCATTTGAGGGAATTCGCGAGTACTCATTCTCAAAAGCTATATAAATATCGTCAAAACTTTCAAGAGCAAAATTGCGCAATCAAGTTGAGAGAATTCAACTGCAAACAGCCATTTGTCACAAACTAATAAAAAATTCTATCACATATTTCAAGTACTATTACTTAATCATATTCTCACTTTAAAAAATAAGGCATGAGAATAACATCGCTCTTGCCATGGAACTTCCCATATTTTGCAATTATTATAATTTCCATTTCACAAATCCATTGAGTTTGTATATGTACAAAAAAGTTCTTATGCCACAAACTATGATTTTCGTTCTTATAAAAATAAATCAAAAATAAAAGTCTCTTCATGTAACAAAATATATAACTTATTATAAAAAGTCTTTCATAAGCCTATTGTATATTGTTTTTATTACATAATCGTAGCCTTATGAGTTAAATAATTGTAAAATAATTAATGAACAAAAAATAATTTCAATTTCATATTGATATTATTTATGCATGCATGCTTAACACATTATTTCATTGAAAAATTGAATTTCAAACAATTCAGGCAATAGTAGCTTCATTACCAAATATTTGGTAACAATAAATAAAAAATTAATTGTTTATTAATTGACTAGTTAAACAGTCATGACAAGGTGATAATTATTTGAATGTCACATTAAAACTGCATTCAATCTGTTATTAAAAAAAAAATCATAGTAGTGGCAGCAAATTAAGCTACGCAAGCGGCTAGAAAATTAAGTAGCTGTCTTTCGATTATATCTTGACGAACTGCAAATGAAAAAAAAAATATATATCAAACTTATAAATAAAATTTTACCCAACCTTGTAGAAGTATATAACCAATGAACCCTTGAAATCAGCGACTACGTTAGTATTACTGCTTTATACACCGACAATAAATAATAAGTGCTATTCGATTTGTGAAGATAAGCAAAATATACCCACAATTAAAGTAAGAAATAATTTTTTATAATGCTTCACACGATGCTAGTTAGCTGAGCTTTAGGCATATATTTCGTTACGCGATTTACATGCTAACACTTTTCCTTATTACGTATTTACAATGCTTAAGCATACATTATACGAACGATGTTTCGGTCGAGCTCGTAGGCTTTAAACGCAATATTCGTGTACAAAAATTCGATGAAAAGATTTTCAGCTTATGCATTTAAGAATCTGTTTTCTCGGCAATGCTTTTATCTGGATTGCTAAAGTTGTCTTCTTGTCACCGCCTCTTTGCTGGACCAATAGTTTTATTAAAGAGAGTATTTGCAATGGCAACTACTGGTGAAAACAATTTTAATGGGCAGTCACTGTAGATCAAATTTAAAAATATAAATAAACTTATGTTCTAAAAGAAAAGAAATAGATCATTAAAAATTTTAAAAATATTAATTATACATACCAGACATCGGTAACAGGTTCAGCTTCGTTGCCACTTATGATAAATAGCGGAAAAAGAATAGCAAAGACACAGCCACTAAAAGTTAGTTATGTAATTAATAGATTTGAATACATACATTGTTGTTCATGTGTAAAAAGTATATATTTATAAAAAATTATAAGCGGAAAAAAACTTACTTAACAACATATGAGTCCGTTAGCTGTGTTGCTATTGCCATGGGCATGCCAAATCCAACAAAATAAGGCCAATTGCACTCAATAAATGTCAGCCGTCTATGCAATTCCCAACCCATGTTGAACCACTTATATTCAAAGGCATATAGGGCATACAGAAGGCACATATGAATAAGTGCAAGAATCTCGCCAACAGGGTGCAGTGGCACCTTTGATACCAATACTCCTTGACACAGGAATAAAGCTTGCACCAGTATGCTAAACAACATATCAGCAATAAGTTTACTGACACTTGATAAGAGCATAGGCCTTCCTTGACGATATCTGTATGCACTATCAGCTATGTCCTATTGAATTAAATATTTAGAAATTAAATTGATAATTGAATTTTACAGATAAATATATTATCTGCCATATTATATAACAACACAAAAGTATATTTTGAACATAAAAACATGTTATTCTAAGAATTGGCATTTTAATAATTTCAAAAAAATAATCTAAAATTCAGTACAAAGACTGTGTATTATTCAAAGCATAATTAAAAACGGAAAAAATTGAAAAGTAATTATTCACCTGAAACCACAAGCAGTTGACAATTCTACTCAGTAGAAAAAGTGGAAGTACCCATATGGTACTAAACACAATTGTTATAAATGGTTGAGCATAAGACCAAACAACCATTCCCATTGTTTGCGATTGTCCAAGCCAATTTAAAGTTGTATTCAGTCCAAGCCTCATACATGGCAATAGTATATATTCAATAACGCTTACACTAGCACAGCATACTCCAAAGTTGAGAAAACAACACTGAAGCGCTCTTTTCAGTACCTTTGATTCTCTAAAACAACAAAAACAATTCATGGATTATTATAAATATCATCTGAAAACTGACTAAATTATATTCTAAATTTCTTCTAGAAAATAAAACAGTGTCTATCCAACAAAATTTGTAAACAAAGAGCATTAAATATGAATCTCTTGTTTTAATTTCTCACCTGTGATGCTTGGAGTACTTTGGACTGTGTCCAACGCTACTGTCCCGCCTGCGGGGATCGCTCCGCACGGGTGACTTTTTCAGTCTTTCGTTAATCTGTTTGTCCATAGAAAATAGAACAATCGCACCCCGTAGACTGTCAATCAGTCCTTGGACCACGGCAAGCAACATACCCTATAAAATAAAAACAACAACAAAAAAAGCTATTATATACATAATTTGTAAAAAGAGCAATGATCTATTATAGCAGACGTCTTTTTCTCTCTCCGGGGACTGGCCAGACGCCAGCGGGGCGCGCATACCTGCGCTGCCTCGTAGCACCCGAAAATACACACACCCCAGGGGTAGCTCAGCCGACGATATCTATATGTATCTATCCATTATGTATACACATAATTTTCTTACCTTGATCTGCATCCTGAAAGATCACGTTTCCAAAGAGCCGGCAAAGGAATTGAATGAAGTAAAAAGTGGCTCTTTTATAAAAACCCTTGGCAGCAACAACAAGCGTAAAGTGGAGCTTTGTCCTCCTCGTATAAGCAGCGATGATAACCACTGCGCATCTTCTGCGAAGATGTATAGTTCTCCGGACGTATAGCACATGCACCGCAGGCCTCGATGCTGATGATGTTGCACTACAACGTAGCTTCGTCACTCACTCCAGTAGTCCCGTGTACCAGTACCAGTAACAACACACACCCACACACACACACACTCACAAACTTTTACAAGAGAGGAACAAGGGAGGGGCAAGAAAGAGTAGTAGAGCGTCGTGGTGGAGGTTGTACACGCACCTGAAAAAGTTTATGTTGTTTGCGGATACCGTAGGAGAAAATAATAAACTACACTTGGTGCGCCATATCAAATAGTATATTTTCACCACGACGGCGATGATGATGATGATGATGATTACAAGGAGGAAGAGAAGGAAAAGGATAAGATGGAAAAACGCGTAGTAGCGCGATCACGCGCTGTCCGCCGACTGTTCACTCCGGTCTCTCTCAGTCTCTCTTGATGATACTCACACTTTTCCTCTCTTTCTTTTTCTTTTGCTCTTATTCTTTCTGTTTGCGTGCGCAGAGTGTATATCTCTGCTTGCACTAACTATGAAGTGGCCCCTTGCACTTTGTTCTCGATGGACACAAAGTAAGTAACTACGAGGCTATCTTAGTTTGTAATATTCTAATATATACGCTATAGACATTAAGCGTGTTAGCTTTTAAATATACACACACGCTATACCTACTCCATTTTTCTAACGCTTATAAGCAATGTTAATAAAACAATTTTATTTTCTCAAAGATGACAATTTTTGAAATTAAAATTTGGAAAAATTTCACGTTTTTCAAATTTATAAAACAATTTTAATTTTATTCCTGATTTGATCAACTCCGATAAGCCACTGACCGCATGCTGCTTGAAACATTCATGTTACCTACATAAGTATACGCTTACTTTCTATTTATACCTGAAAAATATTATAATTGTATGAACGCTTAATAATGCAAAAGGTCGTCTTCGGTTAAAGTTATTACGCTTAAAAAAGGATGTACAACTCATTATTTATTATTATACCTTCTAGGGTTCTGTTTGGGGGTCTAAGAATTTCAGGTATAGCTGCTATACGCGATATATATCTGTGTATACCTGGACGTTTATGATTCTTTATGACTTTTTACAGTTATATACCTATACACGCAGTATAGCTTTTCGATTGCTTTCAGAGTTAAGTAGCCACGTTCTATTTGTATAAGGAAATAAAAGAAGTGCTTTATAACTTTTTTGACTTTTTGATTTTTTGTACTTTTGTGGTATAAAATTTATGGACTTCAAGAAAGATGATATTTTTTCGAAAAATGGTATTTAAAAATGAGACTAAAATAGTTATATCGATTTCTCAAATTAAAACATTAAAATTTGATTATTGTATATTTTTCCTAATGTCATTTACTTAAAAAATTCCGAAATGTTTTACGTAAATAATAATGTCTATTCACTAAACGACAGGAAATTGGTGCAAGATTCGTTATCAGCTTGTGTGATATACATATAATGGTTTTTAGTCAGCTGTAAATTAAAAGTATTAAATGTATCTGTTATTTAAAAGCATTTAAATTTATTTAATTTTTAATGTAGGACAGAAAAGTATTTTTAATTTATTTTTTTTAAGTACTGTCATTAGTAGGGTTTTTGTATTTTTCAAAGATGACAATTATATTTTAATGTAATTTAAATGTAAAAATTTTTCTTTTCTAATGAAAAAGTAACTTTTTAAATAAGAACGAGAATTTAATAATTATATTTAACTTATATTTAAATTTTCCGCATAAAAATATACGCCACCTGACGTTTAATCATGCAAGTACAACAGCTGATTAACCTAGCTAAATAAACATTCTGTTTTTTTCTGGTGTATACATGTGTACTATGTGGAGATGATTGAATTGATTTTTCATATTTTTTATTTGTTTATTAGTTAAGAACAGTTTTTAGGTGAGTTGAATAATAACCAAATAAGTTATTTTCAATTGTATCATGTTTTTTTCATGTGACAAAGTAACATGTTATTATACTTGTAAAGTTTGAACAAGTTATAAGATGTTTGATAAATTGCAATTCTAATTTTTAACAATTTGTTTAATAAGATTTTTAATTCTTATAACAGATAATAAGTTACGCATCTACTGCAACATCAAGTAAAGAAAGTACCAAATTAAAGTGAAATGGAAGTGTAAGTAGACAAATTTAAGATAAACTTTTTTAATCAATACTAAATATATATTTTTTTTTGTAACAGATTAAAAGAATGCTCAGCTTATCTTAGTAATTATGAAGTACTAGATATACTTCAAAACATAAAGTCAAACAAGAAACGCACTGGACAAAGTCAGTTAGCTACAATAACATATCAAACACTAAGGTATTTAGAAGATACTCCATGCAAAAGACAATCTCCAGAAAAAATTAAAGCATTTCTAACTGCTTTGGAACCTTTTAAACTTACAAAGTGTGAAAAACTCACTTTATTGAATTTGTGTCCAAAAACCCACATTGAAGTACAAGTGGTGAGAATCCAAACATATTTTTTTAAAAAATTATTACTTAATTGTCCTTATAAAAATAAAATTTAATTCTTTTTTTAGATCATTGAAGAAAGTGAAGACAGATTATCAGAAGATGATGTTCAACAATTACTTGATATAATTACATTACATTTAGGAGAGGAAGAGCAAGAGCAAAGTGTTGAATAAAGTCAGTTTTTTTAAAAAGAATGTTATGTTTTTGATCTTATTTTTTATATACATTAGTTTATATTAAACATGCATCAATATATTTAATTAAATAAATTTGTGCGAACACCATGTTGAGCCAGTCAATTATCTTTTCTGGTCACCCAGATCATCTATCGAATCTTCATCGATCTGAAAATAAAGTTTTATAAACTTAAGACTAAAAGAAAAAGTATTTATTTTAAACATATCATAATTTTTTTATACCTGTGGCCATTTTTCTGGAATAACATCAAACAGATCATCCTTTACATCACCTTGTATCACAATTTCATCTTCACCGGTAACACTTGATCCACAGGCAAACCTGCTGCCAAAGAACTTAGCAGCCACTTTCAAGTCAATGTCTAAAAAAGAAACCATTATCACTTTTTAATTTTTTTTTTTTATTAATTGGAAAATAAGTTTGCATAGTTAATTATTTTGCTTACCAAATGTACTGAGCCCTTGTACAACAGTGACAGATTTTTTCTTTCCTCTTGGAGCTCTGGAAACTGTGACTAACTTTTGCACCTCCTCTTTCTTCTTTGTCTTGAGCATGCCTTTTCCTCCACGTTTCTGACGTTTTTTTTCATCTTCTGTACCAGCAGCTTCAGGACTTGTGTCATCAACTAAAAAGTTTAAATAAAAAAATAGTTTGTTGAAAAATGAGATAAGAAATAATTGAGAAAAACAAATAAATTTGTTACCTAGTTTTACTTTCTCAAACTCAGATGGCAAATTCTTCTCGAGCCACTCTTTACATTTTGGATAATCTGGATAATACTCACAGTACTGTATTGAAAAATAAGTTAATAAATAAGTATTGCAACTAAAATTCAACTATTATTAACATATTTACAACAAATTCATTGAATAATGCATTAGCATTCATTAGATTTTTACAAGATGTTTTTAAATAAAAATAATGTTTCAAATGCAAATTTACCTCTATAGGAAGGGAGCAATTACCACAGTATTGTACTTTAATAGGATAAACGACATTTGGATCGGGTCCTATACGTAATTCGGGTTGTTTTGCCTCTTCAGCTGACATTTCAATATTTAACCTTAGCCAACTGCAATAAAATATACAAAAGTTGATATAATAACACTTTAAAAAATATTTACTATTTCTTCAAATTCTTGTGCCACAAAAACCGAGACAAAAAATATCGTAATTCTAATTAAATTTTGACGATAATTTTACTTACAAATTATGTTTAATTTAATTTTGAGGTTAGGGAAGGAGTTTACTTACAACAACCCCTTCGCTCAGGCCGACTAGCTTTGAAAGTTGGTCCAGAGTCCGCAAGCAGCGCTAATAAATTTCTAATAAAAATCTGTAAGCCTGTGATTGCAATAATTATTTTTATTGTGTTTTAAATTTTATAAACAAGTATCTGTTAAATGTTTAATTCAAAATAAAATAATTATTTTTAGCTATACTTATAATTTTTTACAAATAATTCATAAATAAATATAAATTTATAAGTAATTTATAAAAGGTTCTGATACATTTTTAGGTTTCTGTGCTTTTCTGAAATCAGTATGTTTTCACATCAAATAAGCCAAAAAAAACTAAGTTTTATGATTCAAGATTTTTTGTACTTTATACTAATCTGAACAAATTTAAATAAAAAAAATTTTTAATAAATTTAAAAGCTCGGATACTACAGTATTACAGTATTTTAATTATATCAATATAAATACAATTATATTTACATATATTGACCATTTCAACTACACTTTTTTATTTTCCGCAATCATCATAAATATATTCTTATCCAAATTCCATTCCAACATTTACCCTGCACCTTTTTAATAACTTCAATCTTTTAAATGCTCCCTTTAAATATAACTCCATCAATCAAAATTTTTCTAATTAAAAAAGTTGCGTCAGCTGGAAAAAAAGAGACAAGATAATATATGTATATATATTTTAAAAGCTCATTTAAAGCGCATGTGCAGTCGCGCCTCCACTCACGTAAAACTGAACAGCCAATCCAAGGAGGGGCAAGGCAGTAAAATCGGAGCAAGCGGCGCACGAGGCACGTGGTCCCGCGACGTCGTCGGCGGCTCTCTTTCTCTTCGTTCCTCATCGCATCTTCAATTTCTTCCTCGTACATCTTTACGAAAATTTCGTCATCTCGTTAACTCGGTACCAATAGCTGCATCAATCAGCATCTCTGTCAGTGATAAGAACAAAGTGTTAAGAATCAAAGATTTACGGAAGAACACCAGAAAGCAAGTTTCGAGTACTTTAGAAGAGAGGGGAGTACTGCCGCTCTGGTTTGCTGAAAAGAGGAGCAAGAGGAGTAAAAGCTGCATGTACCTATATATGCATACATATAGATACCGGGTGTAACTATATAACAAGAAAGAAAAAGACAATTACGGGAGAGAAAGATATATAGAGCAAAAGATTATACATATTTCTATATAGACAACGGCGTGTGTCACGAAAGAGCATCAAAGTATATTACAAAAGCGTGCAGGGACCAGGGAACAGCAGTAGCACACAAACACACGCGCAGCTAAAGAAAAGATATTCCTCTCCTCCCCGGCAGCACCGCCACCGCCACCGTCGTCGCCGCACACACCACGCTGTTACGTATTAACCGCTCGAGCGACGAGCGAGCGAGGAGGTCTGCAGCAGCAACGAGAGTCAACGAGGAGAATTTTACGTTCAGTAATAGGAAAAGCGCGTGCTCCGAAACTCCGAAAATTTTTTGAGTGCCTCGAGGATACATATTATAAGTAAAAGTCGCTCGTTGTTTTTGTGTGTGTTTTTATCAGAAAATATATATTGTTAAAAACACAGACGAGATTTTAACCTCGAGATATTACTACCCTCTTCGTTGTACCTACATATAACTGCTGAATTCTCGTGTGCCTATATAACTATAATATAGTGTGTCCGGTCTCTCTTTCGTGCGAGTGTTTTTTTATTTTTGGTGACTTGGTGCAGTAATATAGTAGCAAGACGTGGATATTCAAAGACATTACCACTGGCCACGAGGAGAAAGAGGATCAAGATCCAGAACAAAGATAAGAGAGAAAATAGTAGTTGATATAAGGCCAGTGGTAGAGCCGGTGTTAATCCATAATAGCAGGAGCTCGAGGGTAGAGAGAAAGAGGCATGGCACTGGGCTCCCAGGTCGAGGCTCCGCGCGACGAGACGGGCAGTACCAAAGCCCAGCCTCAGCAGCAGCAGTCGCAGCCAGCACAGCAGCAGACATTGCTCAATGGCAATGCCAGCACAACTGGACCTGACGAAGACATCGATCATCCTGGTAAGTCAAGAATTTTCTTTTATTTCTCTTTCATCATTCCTACTTACTATCTCTGCATTTTTTAAAAGAGAGAGAGAGAGTATGCATAACAGGAATATATCGTCTGCTACTACTCTTCGTAGAAAAAAAAAAATAGTCAAATTAGCCTTATAAAGAGCCCCTATATCATCATACATATAATAATGAATTTTGGGGCCACGAGGCCGGGCTATTTCGGCAGTTCTAGATCTTGCAAGCTTAAGCTACTTTGTCGTCATCGCTGACAACTTTGTCGTCGTCGTCGTCGTCGTCGACGATGATGATTAGGTACAACGACGATTACGAGGTCATATTATAATCGTACAAAGATGACGACAGAGTGAGAAAAAAAAAGAAGAAAAGAAGGAGAGAGGTTAAGGGCGCAATTGAATGATATGTAGAGGGAGGAGAAGAAGAAGAGAGAAAATAGCCGCTCGTTTAGATATAAGTAATATATAATAAAATGTGCCTATCCTTTATAAAAAGTTACGTAACCACCGGCAGAGTATATATAGTATATAGGTATACAGTGTATAGCAGCGCAGCAGCAGAGCAAGCAGCGATGAGGAGAGGTTTTAAAAAGAAAGTCGATAAAAAAAAACGCGGTAAAGCTTTCGATACCTTTTATACGGTAATATAAATTAATATTTTTTATAATGAACCTTTGATCATAGTTTCATATCGTATAGGTAAAAGAATGTCTGTCAGCCGGTACCAAGATATTTCAAGATTCTTTGTTTACCCCGCGCTTAAAGTAGCCGGGATGATACAAATCCGCTGCTTCTACCTACACGATATATACACACCTATATGTAGACTGTAGAGACGAGACGCCGGTTACGTAACGTGCGGGTGTGCGTGCGCGCGCACATTTATCTTTCTTTCTCTCTTTTTTGCTCTTGCTTTTGCTACCCGGTGATATTTTCTGCATTTGGTACCTACTATGTATCGATGTAAAGATTGATAGGGTGAAGAAAAGGGAGGATTTAAGGGGTGGGACTGCGCGCACACACACATACACACACACGCACACTCTTGCGTGTCTTTTGTGCTTGAAGAATGATTTAAGGGGTGCTTGTTGGCGTATATCTATATACATATCGAATTAGCTTGCAAGT
>JAPYZE010002425.1:0-18001 GCA_030522805.1 Leptomastidea abnormis
TATTAAATATTTTTATTATTTAATACAATGTAAAGAAAAAATTCGAGCACACTGATTTTATTTAATTAAATTATATTTGTTTCTTCTTACAATAGTCAATATAATGACATTCAGTCTTATACTTAAGTTGTGACTTTAGGATTTGATGCTTTATAAGTAAGGCATTTATGAGAGAACCCCATAAAATCATATAAAGTTACATTAAGAATACTATAAGTGTACATAATTTTAGAAAACAAAATTACATAAGAAATATGAAATCCCATAAGACTCTAAATTAAAAAAATTCATTTTCTGACCACTCAATCCAAATAATCATTTAACTTTTTGTTTGCAAGTAATGTTGTTGTCTTACAAATATTTGGCTGTTACAAAAAAAATTCTGGAGCCACTTTAAATGATTAATTAATAACCAGATGTTTTTTTTACCAAAATCAACAATTCTCAAAGATGAATATCAAAATACATCAAGTATAGTCTTAATAATATGCATTTATATATTTTACAAATTAATCATTATAATGACTTTGACTTTGGGGTATCTTTTTACATATAGAAAACAACTTACGCGCGTACAAACATTATAATAATCATCAAAATACAATGTAGCAAAATACTGTCTATTTACGTGAAAAGAAAAGACAAAAATAATGCTAAAGGTTTAATGGCTCCATTCAGTCGAACAAATCATTCAATCAAACACGTCAAACAAAAAAAAAACAAAAAAGAAAGAAAGAAGACTAGCGTAACTCAGTATAGTAGTGGTAGTAGTAGTAGTAGTAATAGTCAATGTAACATCGGTCAATCCGCTTCGCAACAGTAGTCCTTTTGTCCATCAGCATTGGTAATGCAGAACAGCGCGTGCGCTCGCTCACTCGCGCCCACAAGTCTTCCGTGCCGTCGACCGGAAAATGAAGCCGACGTTGTTTTTTGCGCGCGACGTGCACATGCATTTCCGTCTTAGTTATAGAGTATAGTAGCCGGCGTGGTGAGTGATGCGGTCGTCCGTAAAAAATCAATCGTCCAAATCGACAACGCGACCAACTCCCTCAATGTTACAATACAGTATATACAACATCACAAGCGTATTATGCATTACACAATGAGATCCATTCATGTATATACAAGTCGTCGGTCGCGTCGATTGCCGAAATAGCTGTGTAGAGTATACACTGTATAGCATTGCTACATTGAAAAACAGTCTGTATAATTTTAAGAATCAACGGACACACAAGGATAATAACTAAAAAATTGCAATATATCAATGATGATAAACTATTTTGCCAGGTCGTATGCTTAAGGATCTGCCGTGTACTCCTTTCACGTGTACGCTCATCGGTGTACCTTCTTGAGAATTCGTACCAAGAACTTTGATCTCGCTGGGCTGAACAACGTTCGTCACCTTGGTGACAAGTTTGCCATTTTGCATGGAAGTGCTGCGCACCGAGATACCCTTTGATTTTTTTTCGATTTTCTCGCCGCCGCAGTCGCAGGTTTGACCGGCCTCAACGATACCACCGTCGCCGCGATAGCTCACTTGATCCAGATTCGATTCCGGTCCCAGAGTCACGTGACCCCCGTCACCAAAGTACTCGACTTTGCCAAGATTTTTGGCGATTTGTACACGACAACCGTCACCGCTCACACGCAGCAGGCCGCGATTCATTTTCACTTTCAAACGACAGCCGTCGCCTTTGATCCATAGCCCCTCTGAGTTTGTTTGCATTGATAGTCGTATACCGTCGCCCACGAGCTCTCGAAATTCCGATATGCTTTGCTGCTGCTTCGTCGTCTCTTTCTCCTCCTTCACTTCATTTACCTTTGATTTTTTTCCGCACTTCATTCTTAGAATTTGATATTTCTGAAAATTTAATTTAATATTTATTAATATATACTATAAAGGGCCTTAGCCCGTATAAAATTTTATAAATTTAATAAATAAATAAATAGACTAATTTATCTTATTTTATAGTTATTTAAAAATTTGATATGATAAATGCCTATTAAAAAGTAAAAAATATTTGCTACTGACAATTATTTACATAAATTCAATTATTTTTTCAAGCGTGTACTGTGTAGCGACTAATTATATATATATATATATATATATATATATATATATATATATATATATATGTGGGATTGTTCGTGTATTTATTAAGCTGAAACAAACCTCGCGCAGCCCTAATTAAAGTTAATTCTACTTGTCCGAAAAAGTAATGTAAATTTAATTTTTTTTTTTTTCAAGTCACGAAACCAAAAAATACTGCCATTCGCGTGTAAGGATCATCAAAAATTTAAAATTGTTTAATTAGCAGTGAGTCAGTTTTTGAAATAATAATTTAAAAAAAACCATTGGTGTCGAAATATATACAAGTTGTAGGTTGTGGATATAAAGAAAATATGAAATAAAAAGAGCACTGACAATAATATTTTTTAACATTTTCCAGATTACAACAACAAACACTTGAAACTTCTTAAAAATTGAAAACTATATCATATCACTTCTATAGAGAATAACCGCTATAATACTCATCGCGTCATAGCTGACGCTTCAGTAGTAGCAAAAAAAATAATATAATAATCTATAGCCTCTCGCAGCTTACGCAACGACGCGTGCGTGCAAACATTATACACGATAACGAGAGCGCATATAAGCGCGCAAACACTAAAACTATTGACCATTCCTCCTCATATAATTACTATTTCTAGGGGATAACGAGAATCTCTTAATGAGGATTTTATAAGTACGGAAGCGGCTAGTATAATATACACTTAATAAAAATTTAGCGTGACGCCTTCTTACCCGTTGCTTCGCTGCTCGTTATTACAAGATGATATAGATTCAATTCTTGCAGCTTAAGCTGATGTGTAAATAATAGTTATAAATTCGCAAACTGAAATCTCGACTTCCGACGTGTGATACGTATACTTTCTATATACGACGAGCGCTTTAAAGTTCCTCTATGTATATCGCTGGAGATATTCTCTAGCTTTGACGTCGATATGCTTGTGCAACGTAGAGTCATTCAGTTGGAGTCTTTAAAGTTTCCTCCTCTGTCGCGATACTCCCAGCTGATTATGACCAATCGCGGGATAGCTCAGGCAGGTACTTCCCCTGGCTGTTCTCTCTTTCTATCTTCGTTTCGCTTCGGCTAATCGTCATCGACGCTGTTGTTAAGCGTGTCAACATCACTTTTTTGCTCTCTCTCTCTCTCTCTCTTTTTCCCACTTTCGTGCATGTGTGTATTTATTAGCAAGATAGATTAGGAAAGGTCGAGATGATGATGGGTTTTTTTTCCTGGTATATTGATGTTGGCCTGGAATTGATGTTTTGGTTATATACCTATTGGTTATGAGTATTGGTTAAAGTATCGTTCGCCATTTTTTTAATTTATTTTTTCGTTATTGATTATTGGCTGCGATGCTACTTGTGATAATGCGATAAGAAATTAAATTAATTATTGGATTTGTCGATAAGAGATTTTATTATTATAAGGAATATTTTTTTTTTTTTTTTTCATATAAATAAAGTATTTTTTCGAGAAATTGAATGATAAACTATATATTAATAAAAATTTTCAATTTATTTTTTATCTATTTTAAATAATTTTTAAAATATTTGTAAATTTAAAATACAATTGAAAATACCTTGTCTAAATTAATAGATTATTAAATTGATCTATCTAAATACAAAAATGTATTTAATATATTGAATTACCGGAACATCATCTTCAAACTAAAATATTTAAAATGATAATAACAAAAATTTATTTTTATTTTATTCCAAAAAAAAACTGAAACCTTTAATAAATTGAATTTATTCGAATAATAAAATATCTACGCTAAAGAATTTTTTTGAAACCTTCAACAATCCCATTGATCGTATTTAAACGTCATTATCTCATTATTCAAATAGCCCGCACGTATTTCAAACAAACTTCAACGAATGCGATGCATCAATTGTGACCTCGAAGTTAGATAGTCGATTTTATGTCCGGGGAAGGCCCATGACCCAACGTAAAATTTAGCTTGAAAAAAAAGAGAGTTTAATATTTTTTTTCTTTTTTATCTTTTCTCGCTTTTTCAAATTGATATATCTGTTAGACGTGGTGATATCAAGGATTCACAAGTTTGAGTGAAATCATAGCCCAATCGCGATAGGAGGTTTGATCTAATGATATTCGCGTGGCAACGCTATCCTGGCTATAAACCGATCGACTTTTCATTTTCACGTCAATGTAAAGTTTAGTAGTTCATCGGGGTTACAATGAAAGTGGAACGTATTTTTAATTTACGTTTGAATAATTATTATAAGAAAGTATTTTTTTTTTGGCGTTTTAATGATTTATTCATAATTTGTTTCAAAATCCATATTACAAAGCATTTTTTTTTAAATTTTTAGTGATTAAAATCAACTTATCGCGATAGAGAATACTAGACTTTGAAATAAATTTCCACGATAATGATTTGTTTTTTATATTTATTATTATTTTGTATTTCAAAAAGTACTTTGTATAAAGTATAAAATTGTACTTATAGATAGCTAATCTTTGTCGTATCTGTTAAAGATTTAAATGGTAATTTACAAAAAATTACTGGTATAATTTCAATAAATGACTGGCAATACATTTTTTAACGAGTAATACATTGAATTAAAATTATCTTATTAATTTCAAATCTATAATTTATTTAATTTTTACAATCATAAGTAGGGTTAACAACACCGAAATATTTATATTGGATATTATAATAGAGTGGTATAAAGCGTTTCAAATGGCTGAGTTGGTTAGTACATAATATAGGTTTTGTGATTCACAGGTAGTGGGTTCGATTCCTAGCGACTGCCAATTCAAGCATTACACGTGCGTTTATTTGCCGCAATATACTCAATAGGGTATCGAATAAGGTTTTTCTAATAAATAAAATTGATTGATATTTTATGAACGTATTTGGTTTTTTTTATTTTTCTTGAGGTTTTGAAGGTTCCTGAACTCAAAAAACACATTTTTAAAAAATGTCTGTATGTATGTATGTGCGCGCGCGCGTGTGTGTGTGACGATTTTGCGTGACCCATATTTTTCGAAGTAATAAAGATATTGATTTGAAATTTTGCACACATATTTGTTATATTTTACTTAAGAACTGATTAAATTTTGGGAATGATTGGACCTTATTAAGGGTGTTTTTTCATGAAAAATGTATGTCTTTTTTAATGCAAAAAAACCGAATTTTCTAATATTAACGTAGATGTTTTAGAGTTTATTTTATGTTTTTTGGATAATTATTATATCATTTGTACTTTAGTATTGATTTATATTTATTAAGTTTGTAAAAGACCCTTATTTAAGTGTTTTTTAACAAATTTCGATTTTTTGAGTTTGACATTGTGTTTGTGGTTTTCTGAGCCACTGTTTACGAATTTATATCAAAATTAAAAAAATTTCGTTAATTGGAACTTGTTAAGGATTTTTTTCTTATCAAAAAGTATCAATAATTTTCGATTGGTAGTTGTAAATAATATTAATTGATTCATTCGGACAATTTTGAGAAAGCATTCTGCTAATGAAGTTAGCAGCGGTTTTTTTTTAATGCATCATCATGCAGTAATAAAATATCAATATGCTTTTTTTTTAAAGCAAGAGTTTTTAAAATAGTCATTTAGTCAAGTTATTGTAGTTAAATTCTTCTTTTATATTTTTTAACAACTTACTGTTCTATAAATTGTAAACTTTCAAAATATATCTGTGCAGTCAAATACCTATCAATTGCGTACTATAATTTAATATTTATCATTTCACTAATATTTATATTTTAAAATTAAATTTTATTTGAACAAAAATCAAATTTACAATATCAAATATTGAATTACATAGATAATAAATCAAGATCAACACATTTACATCACAATAAAAAAATTATTAAAAATAAACTAAAACCTTAAAATAAATTTAAAATAAAACACTAATATTTACATAATAATTCCTTTCTTCTTCTCGCCTAACCCAACCATCAAAAATGAAACATGTATTCCAAACAAGGTATACAGAGAATTATATTTCTCCCTTGATGACAACATCAGATCAAATTCCGGTTGTGCTGATTGCTCTCGTCGCGTCGTCTTCCGGTAGCTTGAGTCTTTCTCTCTTGAAAATTGCCACCGTCCACATCTACTATTAGGGCCCTTGACCTTAAATATTCCCTGCAGCAATATATTATACAACACATACGTATAAACACAGACCTATAACGCCCATTTTTCTTTAATTGATCATTGCAGAGTCGCAGTGGACCGGCGCTCCATAGGGAGCAAACACATACGCACAGGATGTTACCGGACTATCAGGACTAAAAACGATCGAGGGAGGGAACTGGCCTGCTAAGCAGACATGGAGGACTCGCTAGTCAATAACGAAAACAACGACAAGGTAATTTAACAATTAACGTATCAATTTACTTTTTTTTTTCAATAAATAAATGAAAAAGTGAAAAATCTAATCAAATCCAATTTAAAATGATTATATACATAGTTGGCGGTGCTAAACAATAACGTGTCACGTCAAGATTCGGGTATGCCAGCAGACGAGGAAGAGGATCTCGTAGCATCACCAACGATTGAAAAAAACGATAGCAATCTCGAGGATCCTGACAATACCTTTAACAGCGAGGATAACTGTACGCTCACGAGTGATTGCAACGTTACCGTGATACATGTGCCAACTGCTAATAGTAATAATAATAATAATGGCACTGCTGGTGGTACAGTTGATGATGATGCTGGATTGCAAGCTGGTGATAAAAAAGATGATGCTGAAGGGAAGGATAGCAAGGATGGTAGTGATAGTGGCGTTGAAGGATGTGCTGCTGAACCACCTAGGGTAGGTTTTTCTATTTTCTGTTTTTTTTTTTAATTAAATGTTTAATTTT
This sequence comes from Leptomastidea abnormis, assembly GCA_030522805.1. NCBI lineage: Eukaryota > Metazoa > Arthropoda > Insecta > Hymenoptera > Encyrtidae > Leptomastidea > Leptomastidea abnormis. Next base: position 6,928 of record JAPYZE010002425.1, read on the forward strand.
TATTATAGTTTATATTATTAATAATTAAGCTACTGAAAAAAAACTGCTGTGCACAATACACACACACACACACACACACACAATCTTATAGGGTTTGAATTACTTTTTAAATTTATTGTTTCCGAAAAATTACCGTTTCTCATTAAGACGATGATAAAAATCATCGATCAATATTGTGTTGATTGAACTTTACCAAACATTAATTTACGCAATTGAAGTAAAACAGGATTTTCTCCGTTTATGTGATTAAATAAATAAATAAAGTAAGAGGCTGATGAGTATCTAGCGATAAATTTCAAGTACCTATATATCTGTATACTTATAAACATAAAATTAAGATACGAAATGGGGAAGAACCGACAGCAACAGCAGCAGTAGAGCACGTTTCTGTTTGATGATCATGTCAATCGAATATATGTGACGTTTAACACATATTTTTACAGGTACAAAGCCGTAACAGCGTTGATGGTTACGCGAGCAGCTGTAACGGCCTTGACGAGGCCTCGTGTGATTCGAGCCTCGTAAGCTGCTGCTCGGTCTACGAAGACCCTTGCGCTCAGCTGCCCGAAGACATTCGTTTTGGTACTGGACCTGGTAGCACTGGTAGTGGAAATGAAAAGTCGACTAATAATGTGGTACCTGCTACCGCTGCTACTACTACTGGTGAGGGTACCAGTGAGGCTGGGAGTGAAAGCTCGTCCATTGCGGGTAGTATCTCAGCGAGTCGAGTGCAGAAACGTAATGGATTGGCTGCATCCGGTGCTCAGGCGAAGAAGAAGAATAACGCACAGTACGTGAGCTTTTTATTTTTTCATTTTAAGATTACAGTTGTGAATTATGTGTGCTTTTTTTCTATTATATTTTTTATTCTTAGAGTATTGAAAAATATTACTAAATGGATAAAGTAATTTTTTTTAGTTGATATATTAATAATATCGATATTTTAAAATTTATAGTTAACGTTAACATTAATTTTAGATGTAGAGTAGCACAAGTGTTATTTTAATCAACGTTTATTAAGTATCTATGTAATAAGTATAATAATTTTTATCCATTTAACAATCAATCAAAGATTGACATTTTCATCGATTTAAAAATTTTTAATATTATTTAGACGGTAATTCATTAATATGTCAATTGAAATTTAAAATAAATATCGACTCGATTTAAGTTACATATCAAATATTAGAGTTATCTTGGACACTATTCAAAATGATGTCAATGGCTCGGAATTACACAAAATTGTAATTCTTATTCAATACAAATAATCTAAGTTTGAAAAAGATTTACAAGGTATTTTTGAAATTCATTAGCAATTCAAATTAATACCTTTCTGTTATGATAAAAATGATTAGCTTTTGTAGAGTTGTCATGTAAAAAGTTATTACTTGATGAACAGACTAAAACAATGAAAAATATTATTTATATGGTAAACACATTTCGCTGTTATTTGGCTTCTTAAATATAGCACAAATTTTGTCCGAAATATTTAATCTTCTTTATATATTTTATAAAAAAGTTAAGTAGAAAATTTCGAAAATTTTGATCGACCGAAATCACGTAGGTTTAGGATGATAATTGTAATATAAATTATGCACCAAGGAGCAAAAATGAGCTATTATGAAGTTTACTGTATGAGCAAAGCGAGGATAGTAAATTATTCGAAGAATAATGCCAATTTTGCCGGAGATACACATGCTATTTTTCCGACCGGTAAATAAAGACTTTGCAAAACAAAAAATTTTCCAAAAAAAATTTTAAATTATGAATTGTTAATCAGTGATATAGTTATGATTTATCTTTACCATGAAAATAAAATATTAGGAAAATTATTTAGAAAAATACAAATTTGGCAGGGCGAAATAAGTTATTTTAGCGCCTCTTTTCAGGTCAATAATATGGTCATTATCAATCGGTCGGGAAAAAAAATGTAAATTAATCAAAGAAGTGTAAAGTATTAAAGAAAAATCGTGTGCAAAAAATGTGTAATACTATTCAAAATTTTGAACTTTTTCAAGTTAGGACTTAAAATACTCCTCATAATCTAAAATGCAAAAATAATTTGAAAATAATTTTTATTCTTATGTCAGTATCATTTATACTTGCACGATTGATTAAAATGACAATTTTTGCCATCACGTAAAATAAGAGAATTTTAACGTGTCTCCAATATGTCGCAATCGCGTAAAGTAGTATACCTTCAACTAAATTTTTTACCGTTTCCTTGAAAACCTTGCACTGACATTACGCGTTTCCGTTCGCTATCCTTTTTATTGCTCGTAAACCTAGTTCCCAGTTAAAAAATAAAATAAAGGTTCCAATCTAAATAAATAACTAGCACACATTCCTTAAGCTACAAATAATCCAAAAGATAAAATATCCACCCACTCATTTATCTGCTAAAAAAAGATCAAAAAATAAAAAAAAAAAAACAATAATAAAATCTCTCCTCTTTTATTTGATATTTACAGCACAACAGACTCGCAAAAGACGAATCAGCGTAAAGCAACGAACGGTAGCAGTAGCAGTAGCGCAGGTATCGTCAACGGTACGACGTCGACCGGCGCACGAGCAAAGCCTCGAGTCACGTCAGCACAGCGGACGACTACCCTCACCAAATCGCAAATCACGACTAATGGCAGCGTGAATCCAGCTATCAGTGCCAGGGATAGAGGCAGATCGAGGGAAAAATCGTCGGCGCGGGAAGCGGTTACGAGGGACGGTTCTCAGGTGGCCTCGAACAATAGACAGGCATCCTCGACGCGAATGACCAGTAGCACTCTTACCGCGAGCACTGCTGCATCGAGGTCGAGGACGAGGCCGGATTCTCTACCTTCCGCCCTTACCACTGAGATTAATAAAGATCTTGCTCAGCGTGGCAGGACAGCCGGTGAGCATTTTTACATTTTTATTATTCAAATGTTAATTTATTAATTAATTCGGTACCTTTTTTATGCGATGTTATTTTTAGTTATTGTTATGAGCTTTGTAACTAAATAACAAATCTTCTAATTTTTAACTATGTTCATAATAATAAATTTTTTATTCAATAATTTTTTAAATATTGCTCATAAAAAATTAAAAAAATTATAATTCTCCATTTACTTATCCATCAGCATCATCGAGAATCCGAGGTGGTTCAAGCACACGATCAAAAACACGTGCGGCAGCAACAGGCACGCCAAGCTCAACGCCATCCGAGGACGGACGGAAATCCTTATCTACGGTCGGTCGAAGCACCAGCTTGTACGGACCGCGAGCCGAGTTGACTCCTCGCTCGGCGCGTCTCCAGGACAAGATGACCCTAAGCTTGGACCCGAGCTGCAGCAGCAAGACCCTCGATGCTTATGGCACCCTACCTCGGTCCGCGGCTCGAGGCAGCAGCAGGTTCTCCTCGGCCAGGGGCCCATCCGAGCGTCCGCCAGTTGCCAGCCGCAGTCGTTCTGGTAGCCGCGATGCCAGTCTCAATCGGCTGCTCAGTCGGAAACCCGTCAACTCCGCTCCGTCCAGCGGTTGCAGTAGCGGTCAACACAAAGGTCTCCTACCGCCTTACCCGAAACAGAAATGTGCTGCTGCTGCCGCTGAGCGTACCCGCATCTATCACGAGACCAGCGTGCAGACCGGCTTGACCGGCAAGGACATCGACAATTGCCTCGCCGGCGTGGCGACCATCATACCCCATCCCGAGAGTCCCGAGACCTCGGAGAGACCGAGCCAAACCGAAGGTAGCTGGGAGGATATGCAGCGGCTAAAAGCCGAGCTAAAGAAGAGCAGCGAGGAGGCGGAGGCACGTGCCAAAGAGAACGATAAGTTGAAAGCCGAGATTGCCGAGATGCGCAAGAAACTCGAGGAGGAGCAGGCGGATCACGCGTTTGCAAAACAAGAGCTCGATAGAAACGCGCAGAGGGTACTTGCTATGCTTGGCACGCCTCAGTCGGAGCATCCGGGTGGGTGGACATGACTTTTTCTTATTACAATTCGATTTGTTACTTTGTTGTAACTTTTTTATTTAAAGATTATTTTATGTATTTTCTCTTCATTTTTTTTTAGATGGAAGTGACAGTTTCTTGGAGCTCGAGACTCACTTTCAGTCTTCAGGACAGACTTTGGCTAATCAACAAACCGAAATTGCTGATTTGCAATCGCTTTGTAGAATGCTTAGTAGAGTAAGTAGTATTAGGATTTACTTATTCTTACATAAGAATACTGTATATTTTTAAGATGTTTTTGGTAATTGGGACGTTTTTGATCTTTTAAACAGGATTTAGAGAAGAGTTTGGCCGCACAAAAAGTACTGATTCAGCAGCAACAAGAGCTAGAGGCGGAATCGATGGAGATGCAGGATTTCTTGCAAGAAGAAAAGACTACTTTAGAAATAGCGTTAAAAGAGTCCGAAAACGAGGCTAAGAGAAAGGACGAGAACATAAAGCAATTGTCGTCTGAATTAGAAAGACAGACCGAAGAGTGTAAGCATCTTGTGCGAATAAGCGAGCAAAGGCGGCAGGAGAATTTGTCGCTGAGTATGAAATTGAACGCTGTCGAGAGGAAAAGCAAGGAGCTGTTGCTGGCGCAAGGTGCTGCTGTATCTGGTGCCTCGGTTGCTCTCTCGGGTCTGGGAAGCAGGTTGGAGGCGCTTGTTGATCAGCTCATCGTGTCATATAATATTTCAGAAAAAGATCTGGAGGTATGCTCGTTAATGTCTTTCTTAATTGCTTACTGTAAATCGACTTAATGTAACTTAATTTACATAATTTAAATTTAATGTAAATACAATCTGTTTGAAAGTAAATTGCTTAGATTTGTATAACTTTACTATAATTAAATGTTTCAACAGGACGTTATTTATCATAACGAAGCCTTCAGTCGAAGCAACAGTAGCATCGAATCGAGTCCTGTTAGTTCTAAGCACAGTATCAAAGACTGCACGCCAAGCCCCAAGCGAGGTTCCTTCGTTTCCGCCGTCATAGGAGCAATTAGGAATGCAGCGACGCACCCGTTTGCGACCAAACAAACGAACGAGAAAAAAGCTTCCGACTTGTCCAAAACTATACGAAAAGGTTTGCTATTTTTGTAAGATTACTACAAAATTTTATTAAACAAAAATGTAATTAAATTTGTTAAATTTTTAGACTTAAGTACAGAATCTTCATCGGATATTCTTGACTTTGAAACAGAGCCTTGTTTAATGATGGAGAGTGTGTTAGAAGATGTTCCTTTACCAGATACCTATTCGCATAATATGATATCTAGTTCCGATTCACTAAGGCGAGTTTTAGATGTTCCTGAGACTGCCGATGAAAATGATCTGAAGAATATCAAAATTAACGGAGAATCGAGCAGTTTAATGAATCTTACGCAAGCAATATTACAAAGACGTAAAGTAAGTTTACAAAAAAAAAAAAATTTTTAATATTTAAGAATTTTTGCATAAAAGTAATTAAAATTTAATGAATAATAATATTTATAGGTCGAAGATGAAGAAGAAGAAAATTGTGAATCAATAAGCGAGTCAGAAAACGGTCCGTCCGAAGCTACGCTACCATTGACTGATTATTGTCCAGCCACTAGTCTTGTCGATCAAGTCATTGACGTTGACAATCTTGTCACTAAACTTTTGAAAGTGTTACGTATTATTCAACTCGACAACGATACATGTATTCAAGAATTAAAGGACGAAAAGTAAATAATTTTGTATCTCCTAAGCGAATTAGGGTTATCGTTTTACTAATTGTTATTTTCTTACTTGTTTTCAGAATTGAATTAGAAACGAAGCTAGAAATATTTCTAGCTGAAAGAAAGACTGTAGAAAGCTCTCAAGAGTCTGAAAAGGAGATTTTCAGCAACGGTGTGGATGATCAAGATAGCATAATTGAACATTGTAAACATGTGATAAAAGAAGTAAATAATTTATTTTTATTATATAATTAATATTTTAAAACTGACAAATTATTAACTAGTTATTTTTGTTACAGATAAACGAAGTAAACGAATTGGTAATTGACGGCCAAATGGACAAGACTATATGTATTTTGGAAAAATCGAATGATGGAGATCAAAATGCGAACGCAACTGTCCTTCTCTCGTCAAATGTGTGCTCTTAAATTCTACTATAGAAATCTACAAAAAATCTATTTTTATCAATTCTATGAGTCAATTTGTCTCTTTTGAGTCTTAAGATAACAATTGCATTCTACAATGAATAGATTATTTAGAAAAATAATCATAACGGTATCCTAAAAATACTTAGCGCGATATTCCTAGGAAAACGTTAACATTAAAGAGTGTATGACATGGAATTTCAGTTAATTGTATATAGTATGACAAAAACTTATAGGTACCATTTACGATTGACACTTGCTTGATAAGTAGAGATTGAAGTATCAGGGTTATAAGAATTTATTTCTGAGATTATAATGTGATTTGATGTGCTCAATAAAGTAAGGTACCAGTGATTAAACGAGATAATGTACATAGTAATTAGTTATTTTAAGTATTTAAGTTACTAAAGACAAAAAGAATTGACAAATCGAGTCAAAATGTATTGAAATGAAGAATTAAAGAGAAAAAATATCTTGTATAATTATTTAATTTTATATTATTCCATGTTTCAAAAATGAGCTTCCGCGATATTTTCGGCCTTTTTATGATGATTTACATCGCTGTAAGCATAAAAACATATCGCTAAGATATCAAAGTTATATCTATAATTTTTATCAAACGAACCTGTTTTTCGTTTTTGCTTGTGTTCTAAGACTCGTAATTGCTTAACTGTACAAAGAACTGATCATTTTGTTTTGTAGTGTGACAAGAAAAGCTCCGCTACCGATATTTTTTAGCCGACGAGCTTTCGTTGTACAGCTGAATATAATATTATATAGTATCATTTTTATACCGTTTATCGAAATACCATGTCAATGTACCAAAAAAAAGGAGAGAGATTGTAAGGTTGCAAGAAGTGCGAACGAGCTGATGATCAATTGAATGTGTAATTATTAATTTTTTGAGAAGAATGAATAAATTTTTTTCCACACAAAAATCTTGCATTTATGTTTTTCCTTATAAATTTATTTCAATTATAGGTATATTAATGTTTTAAACTGTGTAAAAAAAAGTCACTATAAAATCTCTATTTAATTAAAATTTTATTTTTTAAATTCTTAAGTAATCTACTTTGATAAAATTTTTGAATATTGAATACGTAATTCTTTTCCAACTACAGCAAGCAATTACATCGTAGAATTATTTTTGCCATCAAAGTTGCTATTACTCTTCAAACTCCTGAAAGTTGTATTTAAACACCATGACTCCTTTTGTCTAAAAAAAAATCAAATTTTATAAAGATAATGCTTCCTTAACCCTTGATTTAAATTTTTAATAAATTTTTAAATTATCGTATATTTATATTATAATTTAAAAAAAAAACAAGTAATGATATTTATTGTCGGTACATTCTGTAAATAACAAAACCTTTAATACTTACGATGCAAATACGTAAAGATTTGCTAAGTCGTATTTTGTCCATGAAAGTGATTTAGCTTGAGAAATAGCTTCGTGCATAATTGTACCAAACTGATCGGTTTGAACGATACTGTCGTGTTTCATATTAAGGCTAAAAAAATATTCATATTTCATATTAAATTCAATATACAAATGTAATATTTTTTACCTCCTTTATCTATAATAGAATATTCAGTATTTTTAACTCCTTACTCTTTGAATAGTTTACTAATCTCAAATATAGAAAATAAGTAAATAAAATAAGTTAACATATTAGACGTAGTTCATTAAAAAATTAATAAAATTTTATTGAAAATACTTTAAAAAATTATAGAATTAAAAATTTATTTGTCACAAAATTATTTTTTTTTTTTTATATAAAAAGTGATTGCTAATAAATTATTTAAGTACTTTCGACGCAATTAAAAATTAATATCAATTATACACGTTTTAGAGATATATTTAAAATTTATGTCGGCACAATTAGTATTAATAGATTCCAAAATATCAAAAAAAAAATAGACTTTTAATTTTGTTGAGAATAAGATAGATCATCTAGTTTCTTTAGATATTTAGTATTTAAATTATAATAATAAAGTTAATTAGGATTTATTAAATAATTTATATTTTTCAAATTCAATTTTATATACTCACATGTGTCCAAGTTCATGTATAGCTACACGTAAACCGCCAAAATAAGCATTATCAGTGATGAAAGTGGCAATTTGTTGACATACTTCACCAATACCTGCTAAGCCTATATAAAATTACATTATTATAAAAGAAAAAAAATGTGTTCTCTAAAATAGGGAACTGTAAAATGATTGAACATTTTTATCAGTTTTTATAAACTTCATAAGTATTAATTAATATACAATATTAATTTATATTATGAATAAACCTTATTGAAGCTCATTTACATGTTTTTCTTTATCCGAGCACACCCGTAACCAAGAACCCCATCCTACAATAATCCTATACATAACACTTATTTGTAAATAACGTAAAAACAAAAAAGTTCAATTTAAATAACTCATGTTTAATACTCGCTAAATAATATTGTAATTCTAATTGTTAGAAAATGATTTAATTAAAAAAAAAAAAGATTATTCAAGTAAATTAAATGATTATAAATGCTATTGTTATATTTTGAGTATATAATATATAAGTTGATATAATATACCTTCACATAGAATATTTTGATAAAGTCCGGTATAACTAAAATAAGGTAATTTTAATTTTAGAATATAATATTGAAAATTGATAAAAAAAATATTTCAAGATCTAAAAGTAATAATAATAATAATAATAATAATAAATAATACTTAGTCATAACCACCACATTATCGAAATTTGAAAAATTCTCGTTCAAGTTAAACTGTAAAAATGTAAAGGGAGCATTATGATGAAAATGAGTTAGATTTACACTCATTGGATCTTTGTAATCTTTGACAAGTATGCTATCTAACGGATCCTAAAAATCACTTTTATCTATTTTAAATCTACATAAAAACTACATTACTATACATTTTATTTTTTGAATTTATCATTACCCTAGCTATAATAATTCCTGTGATTGTAATTTCAACTTTAGGAAACGAAATTTCTCTAAATTTTAATTGTACCGCATTCCAAAATATTGTTAAATACTGTAGTAAATCATTGATGATCCCATTGAATTTCCTGTATTGACATGATTTACATTTTGTAGTATACACAATTTATATTGTAAAAAAAATTATGAAAATAAACTTACCGATAATAAAAGTAATCTACAACTACCAAAAGTTTAATATGCAAAATTTCAAATGGCTTTCTGATAATTTTGTTACCGTCTAAATTTTTTAAAACATTTTCAGCTGAAAATAATAATAAATTAGCAGTAAAATCTAAAAAAAAAGTGAAAACATTAATTTTACTTGCATTACCATCGTCATGTGGTAATGTAACATATACTTCAAGATATGCTTGCGATTCGGAGATAACATAGTCTCTATAATTTGCAAGATTTGAAATTTGTGATTTATCGAATTGAGTCTGGATCACTTTCATTAGGTCACCTTCTCTGCAGATGCCGTACTAAATATTAAAATGTAAAACATTAAATGTAAAAAATTAATTTAAACTAATAAATTATGTCTATCACGTGAATTTGTCCAGATGTCTGAATGATATTTAAAGAATATAAAATATAGGCCATCAGATGATGAAATAAACTATTTTAAATAAAAGATATTAAATTATGAAACATAGTATAAATTAAAAAGTAACAGAGTAAAACTACTAATTTAAAAAAAAAAATAGTTTGATTTATTTGTATACTTTAGAAGTAGAAAATATCTTTAAAGATAATTAATCAAAGTCTTTAATTATATCTTCGTTATATAATATAGTATCAAGCGTTATTTTGCCACGATTTTTCTTTCTATGTGAGTTTTATAATAGATAATATCGAAACAAGAAATAAAAATCTTCAAGTAAATATTTTAAATTGTATAAGCAATATTAAAATTAGACAATCGCTAAAATGTTCTTAACTTTTGATCAATTTTAATACCGTAAAAGGGGGCTACTTTGACCACTTTGCGACATTTTTGTCTGATTTTTATTTAATTGCGGTGGCTTAATTAGATGGAATCAAAATCGGTTTTGCCTATGTTATAGGGCTCGATCCTCTCTATAAAATGGTATTTTTTTTAAATTTGTACTTCAAATAGAAAAATTTCTACAGCCATTTTAAGCAAGTCGCCAAAGTTATACCTGTTTTAGGGCTACTTTGGACACTACATGAAATAATGAATTTAAGGCCCCGGAAATAGGCGGGATCGAAAGAGTATTTTTCAAGGATCTTACATACCAAATTTTACGAAAATCGGTCAAAAAACAAAGTAGCTATCAATGAATATATGCAAAATTTTGATGAAAATAGGCCAATTTTAGCTAAATTCGTGTGTTTTTATGGTACAATAAGCTTAATAAAAAATTTAAGAACTTGGAAATGATTGGAATCAAAAAAGTTATGCCAGAATTAGATTAATAATTATGTTTTTTTGCTAATTTTTACCCATAATTTATATGAGTAAAAACACAAAATTTTAGAAAAATATGAATAAAAATTTTTCTATTGCATCTAGAAACTTGCGGTTTGCGGCATTCGATTCTTGATAAGTTTCCAAATCGATTTAAAAAATAATATCCCATGAAGCATCAAATGCCGATTTTTAAAAGCAAAGTTGCGGCAGACTAAAATTTTTTGTTATTTTTTCGGGTTAATTTTAAACGCTCAAAAAAGGAAGAAAAAAGTTAAAAAGTGCAAAAAAATTTATGGATAGTCTTTGTCCGAGTATGAACTTCCCAAATATCAAGCAACAGAAGAAAAAAAAATTCACAACGTTAAAACTAGAGCCCTTTAAAGTAAAAAAAACGTGGTATCTAAAGTAGCCCCCTTTCACGGTACTGTAAGTTGGTTGGTTTGTCTTATTTAAGGTGGCTTCGGCGATTATAAACCGACTGACAGATTTGTCTGAAACTTCGGGATTATGTAAATAAAACCTACCTAATGTATTTGCAAAAAGAA
>JAPYZE010002426.1:0-16396 GCA_030522805.1 Leptomastidea abnormis
TAAACCAATCACACTACATATCAGGTTGCAATGAAAGCCAATCAGATCACGAATAGATCGAGGACAGATTCTATCCATCATTCTTTTACTAAAGGATAAACATATAAACATTGCTATGTTTCCTTACATCATCAAATGTATTTACACACAAGTACGTAAAACATAACTTGACTTTAATTTTATAGTCTTCAATTTTTAGATAATATTATATTTTCACGAAGAAAATTAAAGACTTTTTTTAACGACCAGTCATCATATGGGTATTTATTACTCAAGCTAATTCCAGATACAGCTTGTAATATTTCAAACAAAGATTTCTATCACTTCATAATACTATTTTTTTTTATTTTTTTACTTTCTCAAATCTCACTTTTCGTCATCTCTCAGTCTTCTTTTACTTATCTTTTTTACAAAACAAAAACAAAAACAAAAAAGAAATTTACAGGATCAAACTCACAGAAATCCATTAAAAAGTTCTCTAGAACTAAAAATGAAACAATGAAACTTTATTTCTCTGTGCATCAGTCTATTTTATCTCTTTTCTCTCTCTATATATCGTACTTTCTCAGCTTCCATTTAAAAAGAAAAAAAAAAAATTCAATAACAAATCTAACATTAGCCTACATTATATCACGCAGTAAATCAAAGAAAAATATAATATATACCTATCCCAGAGACATTATAAAATCGTATACACCAAATTTTTATCATTCATCCACACATAATACAATAACCAAATCATCAAAAAAAAAAAATTAAGAAAAAAAAAATAAAATAGCTAGTACATAATATCATATAGGTAACATCAAGAAAAACGAAAAAAAAAATTTCAAGGCATCACATAAAAGACAGTCGGTACATACTAAAATATAAACTCTACAAAAGCTTGATCTCAAAAAAAAAAGCAAAGTATAATATAAATAAGAGATAGGTAGATCTGAAATAGAAAGAAGCTTGTAAATGTACCTTATATATGTATATGTAAGAAGAAAGCAAGAGAGAGAGTGAGAGATGTTAAGGCCACGGGGCAATTGTTTAGCATCAGCCGGCGGGAAATGGTTTTCCCTTTGATCTCGCATTTCCCCAACCCAACCCTCTCCCCTCCCCCATTTCCCTACTTCAACTCACCACCCACCCTTTACCTCCTCCTCCTCCTCCTCCTCCTTTTCCCTCGAGGCTTTCCATTCTCTTTCTCTCTCTTCTACCCTTCCTCCTACTCCTTCTCGTTCTCAGTGTCATTCGAAATATCGACCAGCCAACAGCTTGGCCCCACCCTCCTCCCTTTATTCTCTCTCACTCACTCACTCACCTTATCTATCTCCATCTCTCACTTTAACTCACACTCGAAAATTCTCTCTAGAGCGCGTTTATTAAGGCCTGGCTACTGCCATATACCACTACTACTGCCACAGCCGCTTCACCAACAAGCTCGTCGAGGATTTTAATCTCTTAGCCACTCCTCTCTATCCTTATTCTCATATGATATGATATGTATGTGTATATGGATATATAGGTAAAAAAAAAAAGAAAAGACTTTCAACTCCTTTTCTATTCTCACTGTGCTTTTGCTTTACCTCTTGGATATACATAGAACTATATGTATGTGTTACTAAAATGTCACTCTTGATCCTTTACATACAGTTTCTCATTCTTTGTAAGTTTTTATGTCTGTATGCGTGTCGAATATTTTCTTCTTTTTTATTACTTTTTTTTTTTAACCTTGTGTAGACATTTTTAGAGGATGGCTAATTGAACTTGACTAACTCTTTGAGGATGATACTCTGATATAACAATAACACATAATATGGTGAAACCTATATGTGTGTGCATGTATGGTGACTGACTAGACAGTGGCTTATAGTTTTATAAAAGGCTTAGTTTTTCAATTTTCAACGATGAGCTCCCTTCTTTTTTCTCTTACTATCTACCTCATCGTATGTGAATATATATATATAAGCTGCTAGAGAACTTTTTCAATTCCTACGAGGGGGCAAAAATAAAAAAGGAAAATATAAAAGGAAAAGAGGAATATTGTTCGAGTTATCTATACATTGTATGTATGTATATGTATGTATATGTGTGTCTTTTTACGATATTACTCGGATTTTCATTATATCTACTTTTATGCTTTGCAATATTGTTTTCAGTTGTGATGAGAAAAGCTATTGGTAAAAAAATCAGCCTTGACTTATTTTGATTACTTCGATTTTTTGGTGAATTGAATATTACATGTATGCCGATCTGTATTGAAATTGAAAAAGTTTGATATTTAGAAGTAGGTAAATTTTGTTTGATAAATAATTTGTTAAAAACTGATACTTATATTTAATTAATTTTACTTTTTATTTATTTTTTTTTGTAATTTTTATAAGCACACAATTTTATTTCCTTGTTTAGAAAATCGTAATCTTAAATAAAAGAAAGAAAAATAGAGAGAAAGAGATTATATCCATATGCATTACCGCAAGAGTACACATTAATGAGGATAATTGAATTAAAAATTGTATCCATGTGTACTTATTTATTTCATCTTTTTTTTTTTTATTTTTCAATTACGATAAGTGCGGTGTGAAAAGTCAAAGCTGGTAAAATGCAAACGCTTATTTTACTGTTCGGTAGTACAGTATAACATTATTATCCGAACTAAAACTAACAAAAATATATCCAGCCGATACTTTCTTTTCAACACATTTTAAAATTCACACTAAATATTAAAAAATAATCATTTATAATTTTACATTTAATATATCTATCTCCAAATGCATTACCAAATTAAACACAATCGCAACAATAATTTTCAAACTGTTCTCAAAAACTTAAATTATATATTCCAAAGTCTCAACAACGATATTATTATACAAGTCTCACGTCTCCCATTTCATTCACCTTAACAAAATTAATTTTCAGAGTAGTATACTTGCTAGGCTTGGAAAATAAAATTAGCATCAGATCTCTCTTTCTCTTTCTCTCTCAGGGGGTCACTTTTCATACACAAAACTTTAAGCCTCGCTTTAAACTTTGTTGTCCGAAATATTTGATAACTTTATTATTATTATTACTATGTTGGTATATGCATATATGATATAACTTTTTAAGTCTAATAACGAAACGTATGTTTTAGATTATAACGTTATAGTTTAATCGATATTTTCAAAATGTTGAAGGTTATATTATTTATTCTTGAGGATTATATACTTTTTAATTTTAATATGGATGTATACTTTGTATTTAAGTGGACACTTTAAGGGACTTTTTTATTGGAATATTAATATTGGTCGACCTTTTACGAAGTTTTCAGTTGAATAATAATTATAATAATTAAGGTAGATATTATGAGTGTAATAATTATGGTAATTAATATTTGAACTTAGAAGCAGGGAAAATAAAAATGTAGGTTATCAAACTAATGTTTAATTATCAAAATAATTTTCTGTAATTAAACTAGTTATTAATATTCGACTGATATTACTGTAACTTTCATTTTTTTGATCTGTAAATTATATATATATATATATATATATATATATATATATATATATATATATATTATTTTATAGGAAACGATAATTTAATAAATGATTTATATTCTTGTTGAGTGAAGATAAATAATTGTCAGTAAAAAATTAAATAAACAGATTATAACTGTTATATTATCAAATAAAAATGATGAATGTAACAATTGTGTTTTTTTCAGAGGATAGTAGGTCAAAGCAAAATGATATTATATTTACGAAAATAATGTATTTATTATAATTGCAATCTAATTGGAAGAAGGTTATCATTTTCATTGTGTCTTTTCTCCTGTAATATTCGATTATTTTCGACTTGACGTAATCATTATCTTTAGAATACAATTAATTCAACAATTTTTTACTTCCTGAACTTTAATCTCCATTTAATCTACAATTATTTTTCTTCTTCTCTTTCTCTCATTTTTTATAAAAGTCAAAAAAAAATTTTTTAATTTTTCATTCTTTTGTCAAAAAAATTATTTTTTCTTTATTCATTAAATTTACCATTTTTTTATTTCAATTTATCGTTTTACGATGATTACCAGTTGTACAACTGTTATACGCATATTTTAACATATACCGATAATACTGACATAATCATTAAAAAAAAAAAAAAAATAAAAAATGCCTTAACATCGAAAAGTCAATATATTTCAAAAGATAAAACAACACCACCGAGTTTTAGCATCGACGCTGTACACAATATATACAATTCACGATTACTAGCCACAACATTTTATCAAACGCATATCTCACATAAAAAAAAACCTCCAATGTAACAGGCAAAAAATTGGTGACTACCAACTACATACCATCCAGTCATATCCACATAGTAGCGATAAGAGACATACAAAAAAAAGAACAAGAAAAAAGAAAATTCGCGTATAACCCAAAAAATTCACAATTCTAAAAAAATATAAAAGAAAAAAAAAAGAGAAAAATTTCACATTATGACCGGTATGAAAGCGAGTAGTAGGTATAACGCTTGAAAGCTCAATTAACATACGCCGGAAAAACACCTATACATCCAAAAAATTTCTGACTCTCTGAATTTTTTTTTTTTAATACTCGAAACTCAGACAATGTGATTTTCCATTCTTTCTCTTATTCGCTCTTTCTCTACATATACTAAACGAAAGAACTGCTGGCGCGAATGTAACTCGGAAGCAACCTTCTTTTTTTGTTGTTATATATAAAGATGAAGGGGGTAAGGGGGTTGAATGAGCGCAAAAAGCGATATACACATTGTTTGATGCGAGCAAGCGAGTTGTATGGAGTCATATGCGCTAGAGGACCTTTTTTAATTTTTTTCTTTCTTTACTTTTTTTTTCTTTTTTATTTAATGTTTTCCGCTGGTTTCTGATGTTAAAAACGTAGCTTGGATGTACTAAAACGAAAGTATTTTGATGATTATTTGAATTCAATGTATGCTTTGTATGGTTTCAATATGAAAATATATTTTTTTTTAACTTTTTTTTTATTTAGGAAGATCGCAATTTTTTTTTATTTACAGCAAGTAATATAGAAAATTTTTTATAAATTAAGTTAGAAATTTGTATATTAAATAAAATATGCAAAAAATTATAGTACATTCGTTATCTATTAAAATTACAAAATTTATACTTAAAATTGGTATCTTTTTAATTTAATACATTTAGTCTTATTTTCTTTTACTACAAGAAAACTTAAAACAATGAAAACAAACAAAACAGGATAATCAGACTTGAAAATTGAATTTTCTTATTATATTCAAAGCTTATCTCTACGTTTTGTCCTCGAAAACATTCACGATGTCTTAAAACCTTTGTCTTTCATTATCACTTCTCACAAAAGTCAGTTACGATATCATAACACTTAAATTAAAACTCTACATTTAAAACATTCCTAATTAAACTTTTAAACTTGAAAATGACATTTTTTAATCAACATGTAAAAAAAAAAAAAAAAAAAACGATCGAATTTTTACTTCAATGAATGTATACGTCAATCAGTATCAAAATTAACATCCAAATTTTCTTTTAGAGTAAAGTATCTTGTTCGTAATAAATAAATAATTTATGAATTATTGTAGTTTAAAAAACAAAATTGGGTCTAATTGTAAATAATAAAATATTTACAGAACTAAAGGACAATATCCTTTTTCTACAAAGTGAGAGAGATTTAACTAAATTATGATTTTCTGAGCATTACAATTTTAAAGTAAAATTGTACAAAAGAATCAAAAGTAGATAATTAAAGGTATAGAAGATTACATAATTAGTTTTATTTCATTTATAATGCTTTTTAAACACTGTAATAATGTGTATTTCAGCTTGTAATTATATTTTCCAGATCAGCTTTGCCGACAAACGTTAGATATCGAACCCACGACCAGTAGATTTCAAAATCAACGCTTTGACAACTTGGCTGTCTTGAACACTTGAAAATTGACATATTTTACGTATACTTTTTGAGATATTAATTATTATGCCCGTTTGTTTTAATTTTTTATCAATTTATCTAAGGGTCTGGAATTGTTCAATCTTAATTTATCATTGGAGTCAATTGTCAAAAAAAAAAAATAGTTTAAAAAAAGTAGCAAATAAATATAATACATTACTAAAACGAAACTGTTAAATGAAATAAAACAAAAATATGCTTTTTATTCCTGTTTTTCTTTATAATAGTGCGACTCAATGTAAAATTCATAAACCAAATGTTTTATGTATTTTTAAATCATAAAACAACAATACATTACATTAACAATATTATCCTTTAGTAACTTGACGATAGTTACAAATACACGAATCATGAAAATTGTATCAATCTTACTTTGATATTTCAACTTCATAGTATTAAATTAAAAGATGCAAATATATAGAAAGCTAATATATATCCTATCATTAAAATAATTCTGTAAGGATCAATAATTATTCGATAGTAAATAAAAGAATTATGTGCATCTTGAATATTTTCTTTGCATAAACTAAACTGAGAGATACAACATTTTTCGAAGCAAATTGAAGACTAATAAATGTTTGTCGAGTACTATACGATTCCATAAAGCAAATAATAATCTTCAAGTGCTTAAAATTTGGCTAATTTAAAAAGGCTTGTAGTTACAGTAAGATAGTCCGGTAAATTATTCACCAAAGCGAACGCGTATTTAAATTTAAATTAATGAGCTAGTAAAAAAAAAAACAAAACCTGTTTGTACATATTATTACTATACCACAATGCTTGGTCATGGAAAAAAAAAATTCTAATCTCTTATATGAATGCCATAATTCGTAATATCCACTTTGCTTACGTAAACCCATCATCTATAAAAAAAAAAAATTTTTTTTTTTTAACCAACTACGTTTTTTTTCCTCGTAAAATGCTAAAAAAGTGAATAATTAAATTTGCAACCAAGAGCATTCGGATTACCATCAAGCTGCAAATAAAATATCGGACAAACTGAAACATACATACATACATACTCGTGCATAGAAATACACATACCAATACATAAAAAAAAAAAACATATTGATACTTTGCACGCGACGAAACTCAACATTCAAATACGATTAATGCGCGAAAGCAAACAAACCGTGTGCAAACACAATTAAAACTTTTCGCGTTAAAAAAAAAAAAAAAATAAGAAAAAAAAAGTTAAATGAAATAAAAATAGAAGTAAAAAAAACAACAAGTTTAAAGAGAAAGTATCACGTAATACAGACTGTAAAAATATATCTATATAGACATATTTGAAGCGTAAGCTCATGTCGCAGAGATAAAAACAAACGATGAAAGTAAAATTCAAGCGCACAAAATATGTATATATCTCAAGCTCATCTCTCGTTATATATAAAGGTACGTGTACAAAAAAAAGGTATATGCTTTTTCCAAGCAAGCAAGCAAATCCTATATACATGCTTGCACTTGGAAAACGATATAAATGAAAAAAAAATATATATATTACGTTCAAGCACAGAGTGTCAGATATATATATAAAAATGTTCACCGAAGTCATGAGCATACACACACTTATATTTTACGAAAAAAAAAAAAAGAAAGAAAAAAAGCAACGAAGCAACTTGGCCGAGTTTGACTTGTGAGAAGCCTTCCGAAATTTCAAAGAAAAAAAGAAAGAAGAAAAAGAGGGTCGGTGTGTAAAATAGAGATAGAGAGAAATTTCCGTTAAGGAGGAATTAGAGGATGAAAGATGTCTATCCGATTCACGCCTTGAAGAATAAGAAGAAGAGAAGAAAGGTTACGGTTGTATGCTGCGTTTAACAAAAGCTATATATATATATATATATATATAGTCAATTCTAGAATGATAGAGAAATAAGGGGATGAAAGGGGAGAGGGATTTAATACAGGGCAGACATACACATCTCATAAACTTATCCGCAGCATATAACTCCATCGTTTCGTTTACATCAAGCTCTCATCATGCATAGAGTACGTAAACTCATGTATATATTATATCTTCACCCACACATTGGTACACATACATATTTACAACATGAAATATCTATATGTTTGAGAATGAACAGGTCGTTAAACAATAGTATCAGAGTGAGAGAGAAAGTTAGATGATGTAGCTTGTCGCTTCGATTGCTCTATGTATTATTAGAATGTGTAAATTCCAAACTCTCGCTTTAGTATAACTACAATAATCCAACTTTGTCTATAGAGTAGCTTAAAACTAAGTTAAAATTTTTTCTTAATTTTTTCTGAAACTTTTTTCTTAAAAACTACAACAAGACCATAAAGTTTCATTCAATTTCATAATTTCGGTCAAATGCAATAAATTAGCCTTCAATTTTACCTTCTTTTCAATATAGCCCCGGTCTCCCCTACATATAAATCTAAGAATTGCACGCAAGAATTGCGTTTTATATTGTGTCACAGGATAATTTGATTCAAGGCCAAACTTACACAGACACGATGATACTTGGACAATAATTATTATTTAAGCCATACTCGTATACAAACATTCTAATAACTAACAATAAATAATAACTATGTAGTAATCCCGTCTATATGTAACTTCATATTAAGATTTCTTTTTTTTTTTCTTTTTCTAAGAAAAACGTTGTTTTCTAGGCGCCGCAATTTATCGTCTATAATACACACAGTCTGATCATAAATAGTAGGTATAAAACTTTTAGCTATAGATATATATTATTTCCTATATCTTAACTTGCTACGAATTAACGTCTCACTTGAGAATTGATTTTTTTTTTGCTTGCTTGCTTGCTTGTGCTAGAGACGACTACTCGTGTCGATCAAGACGTTATGTTTAACGAAAGGTGGCAGTAAAAAAAGATTGAAGGAGGGAAGAAAGAAAGGAAGGAGGGAAGAAGGAAAAAGTTTGATCAACTTTGAGCTTTGGTTAGAGCTTGTGATGTGATCAACATGTTTGATGTAATATCTTTATGTTCTTATGTGATAATTATATGCTAATATAAAGAGATCTGGTGATCTGATGTAATTATAAGAAAATTGAAAAAAAAGAAAGAAAAAAAAATTTTATAAGAATAGTTTTTTTTAAATAAATTTATGTTAATGATGATTTATTTAGAAAAACTCGCGTGTGTTTTAATGTAAATTCAAGTATATAGTTTAAATTTAGTAAGTGTCTGTATGTGTGTGGATATCAAAGAATCGTAATATATATATACTTTTTACATAGTAGGATAACATCTGACCTAGTACGTGAAAAGGATTTTGATGCTACTTTTTTGTTTTTTTTAAGAGAAAAGATAGAAAAAGAGAAAGAGATGGCATTTTACTCGAAAACCTAAAAATCAAATCTGATCACAGCCTTCAATTTTATAACTAAAGATATATCTGTGTCAAAATTTATACGTTATAGAATATTTTATCGATGCTAATGAATAATTGTTAAGAAAATCGATCATATCTTTTAGACGAAAAATGATATTTTTAAGGATTGTTTTATAAATTATTAAAACTTGTTTTGTTGCAATTTACTGTATTATATGATCTGATTAACTTTATTTTTATTTTTTTATGTATATAAATGTGTCAAATTTGTTTTCAACATTTTCAGCTATTCGTAATTTACGAAAATATCAAAAAACTGTATTTACTCACTTATAAAATACGTAAGATAAAAAATTCTAGATATTTTTTTTCATAAAAACTACATTTAAAGAAGATAAACTTAAGTGATAGCAAATGATATTTTTAATCTTCAAAAGCTTATCATATTTAAAATCTAAATACCAACATTTTTTAATGAAACCTAAGAAGAAAAAAAAGTTAATCAAAAAAAAATTTACAAAAAATTTTTTTACTCATCCAAAAAGCTCTTTTAATTTTAAACCCTGAACAACATCCTATAACATTAAACACAGCAATACATCAAAATCAAAGACTTCTACTCTTCACAACAACGAATATATAGCTAAAGCTACAGTCAAAGTCTCTAATTTAAGTATCACGTAGCCATGAATAAAGCAGCTCCCTCAAATTATCAAACTACATAAATTATAAACATACACAACACATCATGTCCAAAATCTACTTTGTAATTACAAGGATAAATCCACTAAATCACTTTTCTCTCAATCACAATCTTTTAAATCTATTTTTTTATAAAATAATTTTATAAAGTAATATTCCAACAATTTAAAAAAAATAAATAAATCCTAATGTTTGTTTATTTTTATAAACACGTATAAGCTGTTTTCATTTAGTGCTTTCCATTAATTATCAATGATGGGTTTTGCAATAAAAATAAAAAGAGAGAGAAAGAGAGATTGAATTACGGTAATTTGCGCTAGTTGAGAAGAGAGTAACTATACGAAAAGGGGGCGAAGGAAAAGAGAAAGGGGGGAAGGACGCACGTAATTCACCGACACACGTAAATTGGATTATTTCGAAAAGCAAATTCAGACCTGCGAGAGAGAAATAAAGAGAAGAAGCCTTTAGTATAGGGCCAATGATGTAGGATAGAAACTGAATAAATATATATTCCACCACGCTTCGCTCGTAATTCAAGTATTTTCTGGTAAATTGATTTTTTTTTTTTTTATCATCCTCTTCGCTATCTTTCTTTCATTTTTTTATTTTTTATCATTTGCCTTCCTTTACTTTTACACTTCGCCTCGCGAAAGAATTCCGGAATATTCACTCTTTATGAAACATTTTTCAGTAAGTCGAATTCAACATCGTGGAATCGGCTAGTAACTCTTTCCAGCACATTTAAATTTATGATGGGAGATGGACTTCGTTCAAAAACGCATGAATATCGAGTGGGCCCCGATTATGAATACTACGTATGTATGTATATACATATATAGATTCTGACGTTATTTTTCAGGGCCAATGTGTGTAATCAGCCTATACTATAGATTTTTCATTCATTTCTTTCTTATTGAAATAAATTGATTTTCCTTTTTTTCAGAAAAAAAATAGATAGGCTCTTCAAAGTTAAGTAATTGATTTTTATTTTTATTTACGTTATTTTAAATTTCAATAAACACGTTACAAGTTTGTAAATTTACTGATTAAACAAATATTATTTTCTGTGTTAATAAAAGCTTCAAATTTGTAAACAAAATAAACAACTCGTGTAAATGCTTTATAAATAATTGCTATTGCATAAATGTTTCAAATTTAAATTAATAAAAACTGACTGTGTAATTGATGTTACAAAAATGAGAAAAATAAAAATAAAAATTGTATATTTTCATATGGTAATAACTTGTTTTTTTTTTAAAAAAAATGAATAAAACTTTTAAATATTTTATTTGAAAAAGTTTACAGTTTGAAGAAAAAGTAAAAAATTTATATCTGAATTTTTACAAAAAAAAAACAATGTATATTCAACAAAATCATAACAAATAAAATACTCGAGTGCAATATTTATAAAAGTATAAAATTTAAATGTTAAAGTTTCGTAACGTAGCTTGTAATTTTCATAAACAAACATCAACAGTTTTGTAAAAACATTTTTTTTTACTTTCTTTTTGTTATTCAAAATGCATTTTATCAGAATAATAAAAAAAAGACATTATTACTTAATTAAATTCATTTATTTAAGTCAAACAGAATTAACTTAACAATATTACAATAATCTTATAAATAAACTTATTTACAATAAAAATTTTATTATTACACATAATCCCTTAAAACTAATCAAATAATTACTCAAAACATTTCTAACCTTCCAGATGAATAAATACCCTAAATTTTTTTTCTATTTTCTCATCATCAACACGCGTCACCAATTCATTATTTTTTTTTCTTCATCAAAAAAAACAATAAATCACCTCAATCGTAGTATACCAACTAATTAATGTCCTCAAAAAAAAAAAAAAAAATAATCACGGTCGCGAAATTGCCTCATCAATTCATCGTCTCTCTATTTACCTATATACAACACCAAGCAATCAATCCATCCCAATGCAAAAAAAAAAAGGGTAAGCAAATTTCCATTAGCAACAAAGCTTTAACGAACCTTGACTCACATTCACATTAACAGTAAGTATATAGTAATAGTAAAAAAATAAAAGCTTCAACAGTTTCACGTACTATATACAGAGAGCAATACAAGCATCTTTTAGAAGAAAAAAAAAAGTAAAGTACCAAAAGACATATAAAGGCCTTGACAATAAATGACAAAACAGCTCGAGAAAGAAAACCCAAAAAAAAGAAGTAAAAAGGACGATCCAAAATCACCGATCACAAAAAAAAAGAAAAAAAAAACAAAGATAACTAAAATAAAACAAAAAACAAAAAGTATAGAAAATAAAGCAAAGACTAGACTAAAAGTCGAAATAGAAGAAAAAAAAAGTAAAAATAAAAGCATCTCTCCCCCTACAAAAAAAAGAAGAAAAAAAAAGACAAACGATAAACGAAGCATGTGAACCTATATCTAACGTACGCACGTGTATGTTTAACCCCTCTTTTTCTACCAACCCCCCCCCCTTCCAATATTCTCTATAATACCGATGACGAGGCTATTTTCACGCTAGAATCAGCGGATAACGTATTATAGGGTGGGGTTGTATAATATATACATATATAGTGAAGAAGTAAAGAACAGCTATATCATCAGCTATAGTAAATGAGATCCTAAATAACAAAGAGCGTCCGGAATCGAGAGAAATAAAGAGAAAAAAAAGATAGATAGATAGAGAGCGATTGGTCCATGCGAAAACTAAGCTGCTTTTCAAAGTCCAGAGAGAACGAGAGGAAGTGAAAAAGAGGAATATATAAAGAGGAAGGATGAGAAGGAGGGGGAGGAGGAGGGAGTCAAGCGACGCGCTCATTTCCGAGCGATCTCGCGCACAATTGCTGTTACTGCTGCTGTTGCTGCTACATACTACTGCAGTAACTTATGTATATATATATATATATATATATATATATATATATATATATACACACCGGCAAACAGGCATGAAGCAGACTTCCACGTGCTTGCTCTCACGGAATAAGAAGGACGAGGAGGATGGGTGAAGGGTAGTAATAGTAGTAGTAGTAAAACGGACGAGCAGGGAATCGCCATTTCCGAATAGGATGGATGAGAGAAGAAGAGGTGGGGGGGGGGGGGGGAAGATAGAACAGCAGCAGCAGCAGCAGAAGCAGCCTCAGGACTGCTGTCATCGCAAGCAACGTCATATCCTACCAACCGGAAGAGAAATGGTGAAAATAAAAAAGGAAAAAAAAAGGTCGTCGTTGTCGTCGACCTCGTAGTTTTAGTTTGAGGGGTGGTGAGAGAGAGAGATAGAGAGAGAGAGAAGCATTAGCAAAAGAGAAGTGAGGAATAGGATACATAAAAGTAAGTAAAAGAAAGAGAGAAAGAAAAATTTAGATATATGTATGTATCTTTTTCTTTTTTTCTCTCTCTCTCTTTTTTTTTGGTCTTACACAACGTGGCGAGTTTTTTTTTTTTTTTTTTTTTTTTTTTTTTTTTTTTTTTTTCTTTTTTCTTTTTTTTTTTTATCGACTGCCCTACTTCTTCGGGGATCGCCTTGGGACAAAAGGTACTCGTTCTTGTTTATACCTATAAGGTACGACTCTTTCTCTCTATCTATCTCTTTTACTTTCTTTTACTTCTCTTTCTTACTATCTCATTCTTTTACGTGTCCTCTTCATAAATTATATTTTACCTTTATTTATTTATACATTATTTATAGGAAGTGTATGGACTAATTATGGTGAATTTCTTCTTCTAATACAAGATATTTTCTTATAGTCAAAACTTATAAATTTTAATATTTAAACGTATGGATATAAATCTTTAGTAACATTTGAGTTATCTTACATGAACTTTGACTATTCTAATGTATGACAAAAGTTTATGAACATAAAAAAAAATTTAAGTAATATTTTATATATCATATATTTTATGTGTGTGTGTGTGTGTTCATTTACAAAAGTTAAGCTATATTCTGTTCTTATTTTTATGAGCAATCGCTGTTATAGTTTTATGTTAAAGATAGACATTATAAACTAAACTTTACAATTTTAATTCAAACTGAGGTCATGGAGTGTATCATCATTTTGTAAAATATGATTAATGATCAGTATTAAATTATTTTTTTTTTATTATAATTATTGTGGTCACCCAGGTATTTTGTCTCTAAAAAATTAACTAAAATAAAAAACGAAACTATATAAATAAATTAATATAAATTTTAATTTAAAAATGATAATTATGCATATTGAACTGACAAGTAACTTTGTTTTCAAGATAAAAACTTCTGGAAATTTTGATCTTGATGAAAAAATTGATTGATTGATTGTAAATATGGTGAACGAAGTTTTTTTTTAATCGAACTTTTAATATTTACACATTTATCAATTTTGAACAAAACAAACGTTATTAAAATAAAAAAGTATGCAATATTTATTAAACATGGATTTTATTGCAAATGATGACATGTTTGTAACAAAATTCACCAACATTAAATATCATCATTTTATTCAACTCAAAACTTGACAAAAATGTAAGTAGTAAAGACACACCTATGATCATCCAACTACTATCTATAACCTTGAAAAATTAAAAAGGTCAATTTCAAAGTGTTAATATTAGCTATTTTGCATATAAACAATTTAATATTAACTTCCTCTATATATTATTTAAATAGATCAAATTAACTAAGAATAAATAATGACCTAATTATAAAGCTAAATAATCCTATTTGTACGTACTAAAGATTATTTAATTAAATCCCTTAATTATTAATTAGGATTATCCCCTTAAATTATTTACCATAAAACCGTAAACACAATATATAATTACAATTTTTAAACTCAATTTTTTTTTTTTATTTACTTGATTTCCAAGAAAAACAATAACAAAAAAAAAAAAAAATAAAGAAACATAACTCAACCTCCTCCTTCTCCTCCTACCATAACTTGATATTCGATATATACGAAACGTTTCGAGGAAACGACTTCCTGCCGAAATCTAACGCTCCATCGACTCTAACTCTCTATCTAGCTCCATATATATTTTCCCCTCTTCTCCCTTTGCTTACACTGACGGACACTTTTCGCTTGATGGATATATCTTATTACTTCCTTTCCCTATTTTCCTTTTTTCCCTCTTCCTCCTCGATGATGTATTCGTGATACATGGTATTTTTGGTTACTAAAGAAAAAAAAAAATATATCGTTCTTCGATGTTTTTATAATATAAATATACCTACGTCAAAGAATTTTTTGATATATTTATATTTTCTTTAAGATTATATTCGACTTGAATTGAGATGACGTTTTTTGTAATTTACCAAACTAATTATAAATGATGCGAGAATATACATTTGAAATGTATAGTTAAACTGTCAGCATAAAATAAAGTATGAGGGTAGAAAATTTTGATAAAATTTTAGATAAGTCAGCATATATTTTTTAAATTTTCTGCATCGTTAAATATTGTTTGGCCTAGTTTATTTTCAAAAAAAAAAAAAAAAAGCAGACGTAAGTTAAAATTAATAAAAGTATCGATATTGAAGTATATATGTAAATAAAAGCAATATTTTCAATTACAGATCGATATATATTTAGTATTGAAATTTCTTAAGAATTATGCATGACAGACTTTAGAATTGATTAATTGAAAAAATAATTTTGAGCGAGTAATATAGTTGCTTTAATTTAATAAAAATATGTAAACAAAGTAAAAAAATTATGGTTTTATTGAAATATAATTCATATAAATTTAAATAAAATCAGACTCAAAATTGGTAATTTTTTAATTCTGCAAAGACGTTTTGCCTTCATCAATTATATAAAACTTGTGGACAAGCTGTATAAATAAAAATTAAATTATTATCAACTTTAAAATTAATTAATAAATAATTACAAAACTGATAAGAAACAATAAGTAAGAACCTACACCAACAGCAGTGTATTAATATTATTATGCTGTTGGTACATACAAGTGTTCTCATAAAAGACAATTCTGGGTTTCCCGTATATTTTATCTTATACATAAATGATGTAATTTTTTGGGAGTTACCCTGAAGATTATTTTATCATATATTTCAAATTATTTCCGTTGTAGATAATTTATAACATAATATTAACATTTTAATGTGTAATTATTTGAAAAACTGTGGCTGATTGCTTTGATGTTTATTAATTGTCAATTAATATAGATAAGATAATATTTATTAATTTTGATATTTGCAAAGATGAAGTTTATAAATAATTTAATATCTAAGAACAATTGTAAACTGAATTGTTATAAAACAACTTGTATAAGTGCTTCATCAGATTTTATTTTTATAAAATAAAGTCGTATTTGCTTTACAATAAATAAGGTAAGCTACTTACTAGGAGAAGTTGTGAGATTCGGGTGATGGATTTTCACCAAACTTGGTAGGGTGACTTCTTTTAACATATAATAAAAGAATCCCAAGTCC
>JAPYZE010002427.1:0-16390 GCA_030522805.1 Leptomastidea abnormis
TCAGCAACAGATTAATATTACGCAATAGCATAAAGTCTCTTGTAAGTTGCATAATCTAAAGGTGTCGCTCTCAAGTATATATAGTATAAGCTCTTTCTCTAGAATCTAACGAAAACTCTTCTCATCGATCACGTAACGTCGTCGACTCGTTTACCATGCTGAATAATTTCGTGAGACAAAGAGCCTCGTCGTCGTCGTCGTCGTTGCCTTGATTAATTTAGAATTCGCGTAATTAATAACATCAAACTTAACATCGAGTCTTGCTGAAGTAGGAAAAAAAAGGCAGCTTGCTTAGAAAAGCAAAAAAACAGATTACGCACGTAATCGAGAAGGGAAAAGAAAAAAGTAAAAGAGTCCAAGTTGGATTTTCCGAAATCAGTCCAGTGTGCAACGTGATAATCCTTGGTAAACGAAAAGTTCGAATCAAACAAGATACGCATCTCTCAGAAAAGAAGGGAAGGGGCAGACGACACATTGTTCGAGAGGACGAGCATGACTTTGACAATAGAATCAAGCGAGAGAGAAATAGTAGAGATAAGATACAACGCCATCGTCGTCTTTGTCGTGAAAACGTGTCTTAGCAACTCGTAATGAATTGAAGTGTACGTATAAGATACACATCCCTCTTCCCTATTGGTGAGAGCTCAACAGCGAACGTAATCTCGTGATCCCGTGGCTAACTTCCGACACCCAAGAGCTTGCGGACCTCTGGTAAATTAAGCCTCCTCCCCCTCCTCTCTCACTATCTCACTTTATACCACAAGGTCTTCTACTATACTTTCGCATCTTTCAGTAGTACTACACGTATAGTCATCCCCTTCTTCCCAGATTCGCAACTCGTTATTTTTTCTTCTTCTTTTTTTTCGACAAGCAGCAGTAACATTACTATACTACTACTACTTGCTAGCCCGCGGGGATAAAGAAAACGTTAACAAGAAGAAAATTGCTCCTAACTCTGAACTGAATTTATCTCTGCTGGTATAAAGGAAAAGAAAAAAAAAATAAAGAAGCATTTTTACTTGGAGCTTACGCGTCAAGAGAGAAGATGCTTGGGCCTCCCCTGGTAATTTATTAGGATAGGCTAGCAAACTGACGTGAGCCGAGATCACACTATACATACCCTTCCTTTGCACCGGAAGCCGATGCAATGGAAAGTCTCTCGCGAGCTTTACGAATACAGTCTGTGAATACCTTCCTTCCTTCTTTCCTCCCTTCCCCCTCATCGTCTCTTTTTCTCATTTCTCTTGAGACCTAAGAGCAGTCGAGAAAATTAGCTTACTCCGAGTAGTAGTAATAGCAGGAAGTCTGGATTGCTCGACGTATCGCAAACTCTGATTTGGTAAGCAGCAGCAGCTTCTCTTTCCCCTATATAGTTTCATACAAGCGCACGCGAGCGCATCACAACTTATTTTACCTTTCTCACATTTAAATTCGCTTATCTGCAACTGTCTCATAAAGCTGCGTGACAGTCTTTATAAAATTCGAGAATAATAATAATAAAAAAAAAAATTAGTTGAGATTCTTACGGTAGCCAACTTTTATTATTATCATAATCGTATATAGATATAGCGTAAAATAAAAACTTTAAAGTACACATACAGTCATACACATTTATATCCCTCAGCGTGACTCGCCAAGACAGCACGTCTAATTCGCCACGTCGCAAGCTCGAAAGCTCTCCTCACTCTCCTCTATATACATATAACCCAACGTCGTAATCCGCGTCCCGAAACTTTGACGAGCTTGAAGCTGCTGCTCTCAATGAGAGTATCATCGGGTTGACGCTCGCGCGCGCGCACATGGATGCTGTGTAAGAGAGGAAGTATATGGAGGAGGTGCATCATTAACTTACCTTTCCCAAGAGACGCAGTCCTACTGTATATAGGTAAGGAAAGGGTGCGGTGGTTAGTTGGGTATGTATATGTACGCGAGAGTCTATTTTCGGCCTCGTTAAAGACAGTTTCACCGAGGCGAACCCAAGGGGTTTTCTGGGGAGGCGCTGTAGGACCACCAACGTGAGAATGAGAAGGATGAGCACGAAAGCTGCTGCTGCACATTCACGGATGACGCGGTCTCTACGGACTTTTCTCTCCCTCCCTCCTTCTCTTTCTCTTCGCGCGACGCGAGACTTTACTCTTCGGCCGGTGTACGTGGTTGCACCTTTCTCTTCTCTCCTTACGTATAATATAGAGAGTCGAGCTACTGTCTATTCTCTCTCTCTCTCTCTCTTGCTTTTTCTCTCTACTGCTCTGCATGGTATATCCGCGCACGTGTATATACAGTTTGCAACGCTCGAGGGATGCGCGAAAGATGCAGAATGAGCGCTGGCAGCTTTCAAGATGCGGCTGTCGTGACCTTTTCAGCGTGCACACCGCGCATATCAACCTCCTTTTCCTGCACCTCCTCCTTCTCCTCTTCTTTACATGCCCTCGAGGAAGTAGTAAAAGCCGAAATCGGCTTGCGGATTCGGCTTGAGCGAGCCGTTACCTCGTTTGCTAGATCAGACGCAGGCCGAACTTGCGGTGTGTATGCCCTCTATATCCTGCTTGCATCTACTTTCTATACACCCCCTCTTCTTCCTCCTTTCTACTGTGTAGCTTAGACTCTCCTCGCAAGCTTTGCGGTGCGCACGTCTTCAAAGGACGAGTCAAAGCAAGAAACAGCCTGCTTGCCTGCTTGTGGCGCGTAGGTGGGTGCTTAAGAATCGCAATGCAAAGCTGCAATGCCTTGGATAATCTCTTAAAGGTTCATTGGGATTAAAGTTATACTCGTTGAATAGGATGATTTTTTGGTATTTTTGTCGGGGTTTGTTTGAGTTTGAATTTTTTTTTCAAGAGGGTTTGAAAGGAATAATTTGGTGAAATTCATAGAATTAGGTTGATTTATTGATGAACGGTATATTTGATGAATTTTGTAAAATGAAAAATTTTATATAACCAATTTTTTTTTTACTTTGATAAGTTTTGCATAAATGTTGCGTAAATTTACAATACAAAATATGTACCTATAAAAGAAAATAAAAAAAATAAAAAATGAAAGAAAATATTGTAAACAAAAATTTGTTTGACACAAACGTATCGTTTTACGTATTCTGCTTTTTTCAATTTAATATTCTTGAAAAAATAATAAAAAAACAACTTTGCTTTATGAAATATTCATAACGTAATAAAAATATTTTCAAAATACAAAAAAAAAGAGAATCAGCCTTCTAAATAAAAAAACAAACAAAAAAAAGGAAAAAATAAAGAACAAAACGTAAACACGTGAACTATTGATTTTATTTTTGAAAAATCGATACTTTTTAATCAGAAAAAGAAAGAAAGAAAAAAAAAGTGAAAATACTCGAACAGTTTTCAAAAGCTCTTCAGCCCTTTTCATGACTTTCGGCTCTAACGAATCCCGCACCAATAGACAATAGCAAATCTTTTTCAAATATCAAACCTATATACTGTCGTCAAATATCGACTTTCACATCCAAACCTTACATATAGTAGGTACACATGACGTATCTCCAACACACAATCCCAAAATCTTACTCATCATTCGAAAGCTCATGCATCTCAACACACACATATAAAAACATAAAGCTTGCAAGATCCTAGGAAAGAAAGAAAAAAAAATCAAGGAGTTGAGATAAACGAAGAGAAGTCGGTCAGGCCGGTTTAGTGGATGATGTCGCTATACAGAACACGCGGCATTCGAAAGGACACTACGATACAGTAAAGGAGATAAAGAAGCATATACATAGGGGAGTAAGAGGGAAGCTATGGGGTAGAAAGAGAGAGGAGTACTTCCTCGCGATTCCGCAATCGCTTGGCCGCTCTCCAATTTCACAACTGGCTTTTTGCAAGAATGCTGGGTGCAGTAGCAGCAGGCAACGTCGGAAGTATATATAGAGAAGACGCGAGAGACGCGCCAGCAAAACACACACACCCACACACACACACATACCAGCTGCAGTAGCAGTAAATGGGAGGAGAACATAGAGAGAAAGGTTACGCCCTAAGGCCAGATAGAGCTGTATATACATATACGCCGACGTATACCCGAGACGTCTGTACGGGAAGGTTCTCCTCCCTCCTCGCATGTGCATAGATGGAGGCAACACGCGGCGATATATATCATACGTGATAGTGGCAAGTCTCTGACCACCGCGCACGACGCTGGACTACTGGATTAAGTTTTAGCTCTAGCGAAAAGCTCAAGGACTATTACACTGTGTGTGTACGGGAGTGAGAGAGAGAGAGAGAGAGAGAGAGAGAGAGAGAGAGAGAGAAAGAGAGAAGAAGGGCGTGTTCTTCGAAAGTTGACTACTCTTGGTCAACTACCTACCCTACCCTCTATATATACTGCTATGCCACTCTCTTGCTCTTCTAGTCGAACATCATGAGACGTTTATTTTGTCCGGGTGGTACCTATATATATAGTATATATGGAGTGAGAGCTTTTCATTTTGTGCTCTTGTACAGTTTCTGGACGTAGTGAATATCGATTGTGCTTTTACGAGGTTGGTAGGAGGAAGAAGAGAAGGAAAAGATTTATTAATCGTATGGAATATAGTTGATATATAGGATCGAAAAAGAGAAAGAGAGAGAGAGAGAGAGAAAAGAAAAGAGTTTGTGTTGAATTCGGCTCGTTGGAGCATCGCTATTGTCATTTGTTTATTTATCGAACTGGAAAAGGTATACATAGGTAGAGGCTGAGTGGAAAAAAAATTTTTATTGTTTGAATTCTTTTTTTCCTTCTTGTACGCAGCTGCGCTACTATCTTGAAAAATAAAGATAATAGAGTTCGCGGGAATTATAGAAAAATATGGTGTGTGCATGTGTGTGTATATTTTTTTTGGCCTGGCTTATCTGTAACGGTTAGCCAATGTGAGTCAATAAAGATATTTGCTTATATATTTCGCAATGATTTATCTTCGTTATTTTTAAAAAGAAAAATTATTGTTGAAATTATTTGGTTAAACAATTTGTTAAGAAAAGTAAATTATCAATATTTATAAATATCAAAGTTAAATAATTGTTTACTTGGAAAATAAAATATTTAATAACACTATATCTATGTATAATAAAATTATATATATATTTTTATTAAAGTATATAAACATACCCTGAAAGTGAAGCAGATGTCAAATGTCAGCGCATAAAGTTTCTCATGGTCCTCACGTATAGCGTATAATAAATGTCAATTTATTTCCTGAAATATATCATTTTTAATAATATAAATATGTATCAATAAATTTTGAAATATATTGCTCATTTAAAATGCATTGAATTTAATATGATAAATAATAAAAAAAAGGACATTAAATGAAATGTAAAACATTTTCATAAAGATTATATATATCGTAGCTTAAAGAAATAGTAATATGTACATTTGAAAAATCGATAAAGTTCATCTAGATAATTGTATATTATAATGATTACACCTTAAAAATGCATAATTGTAATAAATGTATATAGCTTTGAAAAAATTCGTGCAACCACTAAAAAAGCTAATCATACAAAAGAAGGCAATCTTTTGTGTATAATTACTCAAGTAGTCCGAGGCATTTTTTACACCTCATTAAAAAATGCAATTATCGCTCATACGAGTTTTCGTTGTTCTCCTACTCACTCATTCACTCACTCTCTAAAACCAACTTTTTTAAATTGCATTTTAAAGTAACTACAGTTAATTTGACTTGCCATTCTCACGAGCTTTGAAAACTTAAACTCCGTCAACATTACTTTTTTTTCTCTCTCGCTATCTCCCATATCAAATACCTATTTAATTTCCAGTATACACTATACACAACACGCAAACTTTGTACATTTCCTCAATTTACCTTTCAACAAGCTTTTTTTCGCATCTAAAGCATCTCAAAAATTCATCCCAACAAAAAATTTATTTTCAACATCAAGAAGCCTCGAGTTTATACTTGAAAACCACCAATCTCGTGTTTTCCCTTAAAAAAAAAAAAAAAAGAAAAAAAGAAGAAAAAACCAACAACTCGACTATAGTTTGTCGATGGGCAGGAATATATACCCCCTCGAATGTCCGAATCGTGACACAGAGAAAGAGAGGAAAGATGCGCGCGCTCGAGAGAAGAGCCGCTCAAGCGTATACGACTCGCAATTGGGAATGAAGCAGAGGCAATTCGAGAATGTTGGGAGAAGAAAAACGTCAAGGGGTTGAGGGAAAGTAAAGGAAAAGGGGAATTGGCTCGTTCGATTCTAAGGATTTTGGTCGGTATACATGAGAGAGAGAGAGAGAGAGGAAAGGGTTGGTGGGCGACTTTTTACAGATCGTCGGATATATTCGGATTTCCTCTACACAGTAGGTACGCGCTTTCTTTTCTCAGCACGAGAGAAATACGAGAGAGAAAGAGAGAGAGAGAGACGCGAAATGGACGATAGATCCCACGTTAAGGTCCCTCTCTTTTCTTTTTCTTGGTTTTCTCTCTCTCTCTTTTTCTCTCGAGATCGCTTTCGACTTGTATATAGCTATAGTGCAGACTCGTTTGTAATGCGAATCTCGCGCAAGTCGCGTGGCGATAAGTCGGAGTTGCGCTCTCTCTCGCAGGCGACAAATAAACGTGGCACACACATATACACACACATTACCGATTTTCTCTCCCTGGGTTACCCTCTGATTTATTGCAGCGACAAGCGTTTACGACGTATAGCGTGACTGCGTGGCTTGTGGGAAATCGAAAGGTGCGCAAGGCAGCAGTGGTGGTGTATATATATGTAGGTATAGTGGTGCTCTGAAATATAATTGTATGGCGTTTTATGGTATGGCTTTGACGCGAGCTGACTGCGGATATATATTTTTTTTTTTTTAATGGATTTGATGTTGGTAAGGTAAGGGTGGGGTTTATTGTGGAATAGATTGTGGTCGAATTGAAGTGTTCACTTATAAATGCGATAAAAATATGACTTTATTTTATTTTTTTTTTTAATTTTTATTTTTCAAATTGAAATTTATTATAGTTTTCTTGGCTTTTTAATTAAAATGTTAGGGAATGAAATTGTGAATTTTATTAGTACACTTTTTGATAGCACTTTTGTGAT
The DNA here is from genome assembly GCA_030522805.1 of Leptomastidea abnormis. Lineage (NCBI taxonomy): Eukaryota > Metazoa > Arthropoda > Insecta > Hymenoptera > Encyrtidae > Leptomastidea > Leptomastidea abnormis. The sequence continues at coordinate 7,059 of JAPYZE010002427.1, forward strand.
ATAAATCGAAAATTTTCAACTTATTTAATAAGAGTGTAGCAATTGCTCGTTTAGACTTTGCCCATGTGACTGCGGAAAAAGTTTGGCAACCGAACTATCATAAGTTTATACTAACTTGGCTTCGAATTGTATAAAATTTCAAACTTACTTCAATTAATCCATTTATTTTGATAATTAATTTATCGTTTCATTTCGTTATTTTTTTTTACAATTGTTATTTTATATTAAATTGTTTAATATCTCTTTACTTAATATATTACATTTCAATCGATATAAAATTTTTTAGATATATATTTTAATAATCGTCTGCGAAACCATAAATTATTTAAAAATAAAAAGAATATTAATTATTTAATATTAAATAAAATTAATTTAATCGGTTACGTGATATTAAAAATCGTGTTATTTGAAACACAGAAATGATTCGAATGTAATTCTATAACTTAATAACAGTAAATAAAAAACCAAGTAGTTAAAATTGTATAAATATTAGTTATTTAATAGCTCTTGAACTTACACAAAGTATCAGATTAAAAATATAAAGCTCATTTTTAACAACTTTTATCATCTATATAAAATTTCAGCTCAATAATAAAGCTTGAAACAGTAAATAAATAACTTTTAATTACAACATCATAATTAAACAAACTCTACAGCAATCACTCAAACTTTTAGTGTATAACACACATTAAAATGTGAAAGCTTGCAATACAAGTGATAATTCACTTGACATAGAGCAATCTATCACAAATGTGATTTAATAACTCAAGAGTAATTAGTAAACTGAAGAAAAATTCTACAGCAATAACAACAGGTTTACTATGATTGCTTTTTTACAATATTAATTTACAATTAAAACTTATAATAAATAAATTAAATAAAAAATATAAACTTAAACTCTAACAATATCATAATAATATAATCATAAACAAGAAGTGAAAGAAAGAAAATAAAATTTATATACATACATACATACAATGATATATACGATGTATTATAATTAATGGTTATACTTGCAGGTACATACAAAACAACTTTCCGTTCATCGATCGTACGCGTACTGCAATATGGGGATGGAGTTATGGAGGCTACGCGACGGGCATGGCACTGGCAATGGATACCAATGGAATTTTCAAATGCGGCTTGTCAGTTGCACCCGTGACCGACTGGACACTCTACGGTAAGAGAGAAATAGATATAGAGAGAAATAGAGAGAGAGAGAGAGCAATAGTAGTCTGCTTTTGATAACCACCCACTCCTTTTCTGAATAGACTTGCAAAGTTACGCTTGCTTTCTAACAAAATTCAGAATCATATATACCCAACTCTTCAATAGCACTAGTTTCCTAACAAAAAAATTGTTCAATTCAACGATTAGCCTTACAAGAGTTCAAATATATATTTCAATTGTTTATAGCCATTCAAATGAAAGTTTGATAATCTGTTTGAAATTACACTTTGAACGAGTTCGTATTATACATTTTTTTTTTTTTTTTTTTAATGAAGATTATTAAAGCTTTCAGTCAAGAGGAATTATCAGATTAGAAATTTTGACAAGTACCTTTTATTTCTCTCTATTTTTTAAAAATCTAAGATTGAAATGATAATTTATCATCAGAGATAATGTATATAAGTACCCTCCCGTGCTTATTACAAATTTTAGTTTAGTTGAAACGGTAGTATGTATATAGTCTTTTCGACCATATAAAACTTCTATCTATATGTAAAGCAACTCATATAATACCAGCGGAACCCAGAGCAGCACGACGAAAGGCCTCTCTCTCTCTCTTAGCCGTTTATAAAATTTATTTTGCATGCATAAATTTTAATACTCAAGCGTTTTTCTCATTTATTCAATAAAAAATTTTTTTTTTTCATGTCCCACGAGTAATACGTTTATTTCACAATATGTAATCTTCACAAATCTCCTTTTCAATTAAATTTCAAAAATACAATTATGTATACCAATAAAAAAAGACGCCTAGTTACTCACTTCAATTTTAATTTTCATAAAAATTTTTTCACCACAATCATAACTCAAAAATAAAAAATAAAGAAATAAAGTTAAAAAAATAAAAATGCAAAATTAAATTAAAATCCAACTAGAATGTTATTACAGCATCAAAGAGAGAGCATTTTTCTTTAGTTTATTCGTAGAATGCAACGAAAAAAAACAAAGAGTTAAAGACAATGAAGAGACAATATATAAATATCCGGGCGTTGCCTCGCAGCTTTTCCTATTCTTTCCGAATCTCACACTCCCCGCCGCGCGCCCTGGCACGTTGAAAGGAGCTGCTTGACACCGACTAATTACGCGCCGTCGCCTCTCTGTTGCGCTTTATATTCACTATATATACTACGCGCTCACGCGTTCTATATACCTTCTTACATAGAGAGCAAAAGAGTGGGGTTTTGTGCAGAAAAGACCAGCTTCTTTTATTACCAGAAGCTTGCGCTCGATCTCTCTCTCTCTCTTTTTCTCTCTCTCTCTCTCTCTCTCTCTCTCTCTCTCTCTTGCGTCTGCATCCCGTCAAAGCTGCGCTCTTCTCTCGCTGCTTTCTCCTTTTCCTTAGGGCGTATCAAACTTTTTCCCACCCAACAGCAGCAGCAACAGCAGCCTTACACTCGAACCCTCGAGAGCTTCGCTTTGTTGCTCGGGAAAACTCATTAATCTTGCCGCTCTTCCAGCCGCGTATAAGGTCTCTTCTTTCTCTCCCTCTCTACGGGCTTACTGTATATAGAAGGCAGAGTAGCACCTGACTTTCACCTTGCAATCCCAAGAGAAAGAGGCACGCGCGCACGTTGCTTCTGATTAATTAATAAGCAGCACCACCTTCCTTTAATTACAGATTCCGTTTACACGGAAAGGTTCATGGGCCTGCCAAACGTGGCTGACAATCTTGCTGGCTACGATCAGAGTTTGCTCCTCAACAAAATAGCTAATATTAAGAATAAGGGATACTATCTCATACATGGTACCCTTGATGACAACGTACATTATCAACAGTCTATGCTACTTGCTAAGATGCTCGAACAAAATGACATTCTCTTCCGACAACAGGTATAAAAAATTCGCATTTTCAAAATTATACTAGCTGATTTTATTTTGCTATTTTTTGCGTTTTAATGAAAAAGCTTTAGTGATTTTTTTTTAAATACCTTTATTGTAACAATAGATGTAGAAAAATATAAATATACAAATTTAATTACATCGTTGGTTTCTTTTCATACAGACTTATACTGACGAGACCCATGACATCGCCAGAATGCGACTTCACTTGTATCACTCGATGGAAAATTTCCTGGACGAGTGTTTCAAGCCTTCGTCATGATTGATAAAAGTGGCCTAAGTTGTTGCTGAATGCGCTGTACATGATTTTGTACATAGAAAACGTGTACGATATTGTAACATGAATGTTTATGTAAATAGGGGAAAAAAAGAAATAATTTCGAGGTGACGAACGAACAAGATATTGAGAGCGATCGTTAGTTGATGCAAACAAGTGTGCGACCGAGCGTTTTTTCATATGGATATTTTTTATGAATCTCTAAATAGATAAAAAAAAAAAAATAAAGAAAAAAATGATTATACAGTCAGAATATATGACGAAACTAATATTTGAAATCCTACACGAATGAATTTTTATTGTCCAATAAAGCAGAATAAAGGTTTTAAGCTATTATAACTAATGTACTAACTGTTAAAGAAATCTGCTTTATATTCGATTTTATAAAAAAAAAAAAAAGAGAGAAGAGTTATAAATCACCAAAAGAGAGTGAGCGTAGATTTCTAGTATATTGTCTGTTATACTTGAGATTTTTTTAGAACAAAGCAAAATTTATCAAATAATATTATATTAAATGATATTTTTTAGAAATACCCCTGTTGATAAGTGATTTATAATTTTAAGTTTTTTCATTGTCGTTTGTTTACTGTGTTAACTACTAGAAATTTGACTTTTTAGAATCTGTTATTGTTATGTTAAAATGTCATAACATGAATGTGTGATATACTGCACAATAGCATATATATGTGTAAATAAAAAAAAAAGAATATTACAGATTTCAACGATTTAAGGTTTTTTAATCCAACAAGGACCATTGCCACATTTTTGAGAATTAATCAAAATGAATTTATTATAAAAAAACTTGTTAACTTTTAATATTTGAAGTCATTTAATAGTGTACATACAAGGTCACTCCATTCAAACTTAATCAAGGTAGAATTTGGTAGGATCTGCTTAATGCAGACTTACAACACTAAAGAGCTGCTTGTATAATCATCATCAATTATTTGTTAAATGTAAAACAAATAAAGCTCTATGTTTTATTAAAATCTGAACTTATTTTCTAACCATAACATTCCTTTTTAAAAAAACTATGAATTTTCTGTTTCCTTAAACCTGAAAAAGAAAATGATATACATTATTTATTTGTATTAATGTAATACAATGTAAAAAATAATTTTGTTACATACTTGCACTTTGTACATGTGTAAAATACTGTTTGACCTTCATCAGCTGATCTTAGTTGTAAGGTAGCATACGACATTTTGGTATTATCACATTTAGGACATCGTCTATCAACAACAGGTCCATCTGCTTCTTCTTCTTCATCATCTGCTTGCTTAGAGGATGCATAAGTATTTTCATCTCTAAACTTAACAACATAGGACATTTCCATATCTCCAAATACTAAAAGTAATACAAAGTAAAATAAAAATTATTTAATCAATATATCAAAGAGTGATTTTATACTTTATAAGATTATTAAAATCAGAAGTAAAAGAATCTCTGTAAAATAAACTATAACAAATAATTTGATAAGCTAATGAACAAATTTTAATTTCTGTACATGTTAATTACAAATCTACATAGAAATGAATTATAATAAAAAATTTATTTGCAATCAAAAAGGCATGCTATGTATAAGCTGTAAAGATGATATACTTACTTTGTAAAAGTTGTGAAAGCGATAAAAATTACTAATATACAAAAAACATATATTCCAAAAAACATGCAGAACATTACTGATTAACACAATTTTAGTAATCAACAAGTGGATTTGAGGGACATAGACGAGTTAAATATAGTAACTTACAAAGACAAACTTTGTTTAGAAAATGTTTATAACATACATATACATGAATGTTAGATTATATTAAAATCCTAGCACCATTTAAAATGTTAATAACTTGATTCTTAATTACAAAACATTAGAAATATGCATGACCAAAAAAAAGTACAATACAAACGTTAAATTGCATTTAGCTTATTCAAATTTATTTTACATTCAATCAATAATAAATTATTAGCAAGCAATTAATGAAATTGCAAATCTACGAATTTGCCAAAACATTTTAAGTAACAGACAAAGCTTGTAGACAACAAACAGAAAAATTAAGATTTTCCATCAATAAGTTGTGCAGGATTAAAAAACGGAAACACATGAAAAAGTGAGTTAATCAAATTCAAGCATTTTCCCACGTGAAAATTCAAAAGGATGAGCAAGCAAAAAGGAAAAGAGAAACATGATATAAATGAATCAACCAGCTTCAGATTATACAAATATTATCATACGTACTGTCAGGGCCCCATTTGCGCTTGCAGGCGTAGCATGTGACACCGCCGTCTCCAAGATCACCGAGTAGTGGCAGTATTGAACCACAATCCGGACAGAAACCAGGTAACGTAGTAAACGAGGCCGAGGAACACAAACTCTCCATTGTCGCTTAGATTATAAATTATTTTAAAGTTTATCAAGAGTGAGGATGATCACCACGCGCGACTTTCTGCTTCGACGGCCATATTGAGTCGAACACGTTTGTTTAAATTGCTGTCTTCATTTCGGACTAGTGGCGCTCGTAACGATAATACCTGCAACTGCTACCGGGGCGCGAAGATTTAAATTCAATTGAATTTACCGTTTAAGTAAGTATGATACAAATTGATTGATTTACGACTTTCTTAGCTCTACCAGCTTTCGTAGAAGCTATTTCAACGTAAATTTTAATAAGAGTTTACGGTTTCAATATAAATCACACGTTGAATAGATTGAAATTCTTTTATATTTTCTTTGTTTATTCGAAAGTATCGTTCTTATCAAAAATAAACATTAACTTTTACACTTATCTAATATGATAACTCTCTCTCTTTCTCTTCCTTGGAAGATTAATCTATAGTTCCACTTTAAGAATAATAATACACAAGCATTATCTTACTTGAAAAATTTTCCAACTTACACTTTATAAATCGCAATAGAAATTATCTCATCTAACGAGCAATTAAGATATTCAAGTCAAGTATTGTGTGTGTGATACGCTATTTTAAGTATAGTGCTTGTTTTTCAGAGCTCTTGGAAACAACTTTTCATCCTTTGTGAATATACAAGAAAACTCTTAAGAGAAGAATCTTGTAAATTTTTTCTCGAAAAAAAATTGTCTTGATCAAGAAGATGCGGTTCTATCACCTGATTGCTGGAATTTTAATCGGTACAACAATGACGAAACCAACAAATGGGTAAGCATAATGAATAAATATCATAATTATAAAATTCATTGTTGTCAACAATAACTGCTATTAAAAAAATCTCTAATAAAATCCGCAGAGTCAACGTTCTCTTCGATTTCACAAAATCAAGCGAGCCATCCGAATGGAAGGAAATCTCAGACACGGTTCGAGAAGTTGGCATGTCAAAAGCAGTGTTTGCGCTTCAGACGACCCAAATCTTTCGTCGTGCCGTATTCTTTACTCTGCTAAACCCTCAGCCGAACGGAGCTGGATTTGCAGGGGTACGAAAAGCTGTGGATTGGAATTTGACCGGATATTCGGAATTGAGAATACGATGCCGAGGCCAGGGTCAAAATTCTCACTACAAGGTTGTGCTGCGTCATAAAAATCAGGATGCTAATGATGATGTGGAATACGAGCATCTATTCGATCCCCTGATGTCCAATACTACTTTTGCGGATGTCAGTTTACCTCTTGATGGATTTAAGCCATATTTTCGCGGAAGGGAAGTCAAGGATGCGGAGCCATTGGATGTTGCTAAGATTACTATGATTGGACTTCAGGTTTATGGGGGCGTTTATCTACCGTATAAACAGGCTGGGGTCTCTGCTCTTGAGATTGAGAGAATCGAAGCTAGACAAGCTAGCGAGCTTGATGCTTCCAGCAAATGAAGCTTTATAAAATCGGAGTATAATAAGATTCCGATACGATGTAATGAAGTTTGTAGATTTTAGCTACGTGATGTGTAACCAACAAATATTATCGAACAAATATAATATTTATAATGCTAGTTTAAATTTTGAACAAATTGTTGAATAATTATTAAGTATTGTTGTTAATTAAACATGTAACATTGCAACAAATTTTTGAACAAAATCTTATTTATGTTCAACGATGTATAAATAAGTTGTGGATTATTTGTATCTTTTATTTTTCTTCAGATATTATTCAATAAACTATAATACAATATAAATTTTGAAAAAAAGCCTTTTAATTTTATTAATTTTACCAAATAAAAAATAACCATAATAACGATAATGCGTATATTTCAAACGGAAATATGGGACAGCGTGAGTAGATTGATAAAGCTCTGATAGTATGTATGTGTACGTGACATCTTAAACTTGTTTAGTCGGTTATTTGTGTCACTTGTCACATCGAGTCGTATTCCATTCACGAAATCGATCAAACTTGCGGAAGACTATAATGTCCTTGCATCGCAACCCACAAAAATAGAGAAAAAAAAATTAAAAAAGAAGAAACTCAACTGTGCTTAAATATGTAAAGCGAAGTCTTTTACAAGGATGAAAAAAATTCTTTTTTCGCTCAAGACTACTTGGCAACTTACATCTCATGAAAAAGTAAAGCCGACATATCGGAACAAGATTCCCTAAGGCTGCGCTTTTCCAAGCCGATCGTTTTACAGAAAGGCTATAGGTATATATACACACTTCGGATGCGCGATCTTTTCTCCCTTCCACCCTTCAAGCGTATATCTACCTCGTAAATCGACTTAAAGAGCAGGAGAAAGTAAGGGAGAGAAAGACGAAGTTATATAGGTAGGTGGGGTGGTAAAACGATTCTACAACACGCGAAGCCGTATGGCTTGACGACGATCTTCGCGAGCGAGAGTGGGTTGTAAATTTGGAAGAGGCGCGGGGATCGATCGTGTACCTATGTACTATAAAAACGAGAGAGAGAGAGAGAAAGAAGCGGATATGTAGTATATATACTGGCTTACTTTGATAAAAATATATAAGAAGGGGATTTGATGATGTGCGCTAGCATTGCGACGACGACTAAACGACACGGGAGAACAAACCGATCGATTATATCGAGAGATGACGAGAAAAAGTTATATATCGCCCCGTTATCGCATTTTTTTACAGTAGCGCTTGTACTTTAAAACGCGGAATGACATGGTTGGCACCGCCTCCTCTAGGTAAGTATTTATTTTATTTTTTATTTTTGCCATTTTTGAGAGAGGACCGAAATTTTTTGAATGCTTGGATAATGTTTAGTTGTAATAGCGTTGAAGATACTGATCAATTTTTTTTTATTCATTTTGTTACGTTTAAATATGCCTATATCTTAAAATTGTAAATTGAAGTAATCCTTGCTTTTGTAATTAATTTATTTACTTATTTTTTATGTATAATTATAAAGTAAATTACGTATATTATAATAAATAAATATTGATATATCAATGCAGCACTGTGCAAACTTTATTCGATTTCACAAGGCTCGATGACTTGAGTAATTGGATCGAGCATTCGGACACAAGCAAGCCCAGCGGCATGTCAAAAGCAGCCCTTGTACTTCACAGATCACAACTTTTTCAGCGAGGAATATTCTTTACTTTATTTGTACCTAAATCAAGTGGTGCAGGCTTTGCGGGTGTGCGTATCGATACAAATTTTGATCTTCGCGATCATCATTATATTGCGATCAAGTGTCGCGGTCAAGGGGTCAATTTCAAATATAAAATGGTATTGAGGCACAAGGGTCTTGGTCGTGATTCAGCTGTTTACGGACAAGTTTTTACGGTATGTACTCTCTTATTTGTAAGATAATACAGAAAATTTTTTTTTCGTGCTTTAACATATACATTTTACAAATTTATTTATATGGCATAAAAAATTTATTGATCGCCACCTACAAATATTATTCACAATTACGGATGTTTTACGAACGAAGTAAAATTATGAGTTTGTAAAAATGTCAAAATTGCAATTATGTAGATTAATATATATATATATATATATATATATATATATATATATATATATATATATATATATATTGCAGCGTGTGTTTACAGTTT
>JAPYZE010002428.1:0-27346 GCA_030522805.1 Leptomastidea abnormis
CTCCCTCTCGCTCTCGCTCTCTCTCTCTCTCTCTCTCTCTCTCTCTCTCTCTCTCTCTCTCTCTCTCTCTCTTTCTGTATTGGTAACCAATCGATTAATTACCGGCCGTCCGACGACTCGACTCCACCGGACCCGTCATGCCCCCCCGCGCTATTTGGATTATTTTGATCATGATGAATTCGTTATGCTGCTGCTGCCACTTGAGAAATAATGAGCTGACGACTGACAAGTGCAAGAGTGTTGGTAAATATATACACATGTACATATGCGCGGAGTCTGCTCTCATAAAAAAATATCTTGGAGCGCGTGTGTGTAAGCACGCCATTTTTTCTTTTTTTTTTCTCTTCTTTCCTTCTTTCTTTTTTTCTTTTGTTGCTCCACTTTGTATTTCCAACTTACTCTATATACGTTACGGCTCGTGTTAATCCAGTTTCGTAATATAATACGTAGTGTACTAGTAAACGAGCCTAGGCGTAGATATAGTGTCCAACGCAATACAATAAAGCAGACCTTACCGCCTTACCTTCTAAGACACTTTATTAGACGCAGTCGACATCTTATAGCAAAGGCTCAAAATGACTTGCTCTTACTTAGCCCAAGTGTATATTTATATAATAATAATAAATAATAAATAATAATAATAATAATAATAATAATAATAATAATAATAATAAAAGTATAAATTTCGGCTGTAGTGAGGCCTCGCATAGCGCCCAAGAGAAGCGGGGCGGCAGAGTCTCGATCGACTCAACTGTGGGGAAAGGGGTGGCAGGCATACTTATATCGGTAGGGTCGCTGCCCCTCCAATAGTAGTAGTAATAGTAATAGTAGCAGCTATACACGTGGAGGAGGAGAAGGGGGGATCAATAAAGACGTGCGTCGGCACGCAGGCCTTAGATGTGTATCCCCCTCGTGTGCTACTATAAAAGCAAGGATAGCCGCTACTTCTCGCATCGTCGTATCTTCTTGTTGCGTATACATCTCTCCTACCCACACGTGCTCAGCTCACATCTTAGACTCTTCCCTCTCCCCCCCCCCTTCCTTCCCAAAAAAAGGAGCCCAAGAAGGGAAACGCATATGCTGCGTGCTCACCTTGCCTATACAGGACTGCTCGCACGACACGTAAATCGCGACCTCGTCTGAATTGATGCGTGCTACTATTCTCTTCTCCGAGCCAGATAGAACGAAAAATCGATCCAAGTGCGTACCTTTTACTCTGCCAACGAGAGAGCTTTTTCTTTTTTTTTTCTTTTTTTTATTCCCTTTTTTGGGGGACTAGACGACTTTCGCTTGATGGGGCTACTACAGGCAGAGGAAGAGAGAAAAAAAAGAGCGAGAGGCCAGAACGCGGGACTTGACATCAGTTGCTATTTCCGAGCTTGCTGACGCACCGTTCTCTCTCTCCCTCTCTCTCTCTCTTTCTCTCATTTTCACCCACGAATCAGCTATGCCGCAGCAGCAGCAGCAGCAGCAGCAGCAGCAGCAGCAGTAACAGTAGTAGCAGTAGTAACCGAGGCCGCAAATTTACAGTGGGATTCGACGCCATAAGCTCGTCTTTCCAACTTGAATAGCCTTGATTGTGTGCGAGGACTGTGACAATTGTGAATTTTGAGTTTTGTGGATGAAGAGCTTTTGGAGCTTTCAATGCATGATGATAAATGAAGGTAGATAAAATAGAATTGTTCGTTTTTCAAATATTCATCGTTTTTATTATTATTATTATTATTATTATTGTTATTATTATTGTTATTATTATTTTTTATAATTTATAGCTTTTCTTAACTTTATGTAGAGAGTTATTATACAAATCAGGTAGAAATTATAGGAAAATTAGTGTCGGTTCACTATAAAGAGCTGAAAGAAAGTGTAGTGTAACTTTCTTCTGTGGTTTCAGAAGAAATTTCAATGGAAATGCCTGAAATCGTTCGAACGCTATTGGATTTTATGGAATCCTCTCGCTGTCTTTTATCTATTTACTCTCTGCTTTCCTTTCGAGAGTATTGGAAATATTTATCATTTTGCGAAAACTTATCAGAGCCGACGACGACAGGCGGCTTATCGGACTCGAACATATGTCCACAATCGTTAAAGCCAAATAAAATTGTTTCGTTAATTAAAAAAGTTGATATTGAAAATGTAACTTTATAAAAAGAAGCTAGCCCAAATCGTTTTCGTTTGATAAAAAATGTATATACATAATACTTTCTTGCGACATCAGAAACGGAGTTTTGTGGCTTGAGAATTTGTGGGCCGGGTCGTGCCGTCACAAAAGAAAGCAATTAAAATTAAAGCTCATCGGCCTACCTCGGAGACAATTTTTTTTTTTCAACCAGCATCTCCTGCTACTAACCTACTTTTATAACAACATTTACTGCGTGAGAGAGAAAGCAGTATAAGTCATCAACATCAACAGCTCAATTTTCCGTGAGAATATTTTACTTTGCCTGCAAGCTTTGCTTTACCATCATGAAATTACAAAAATACTATAGGATGACACGTCTCAGATTAAAGCTTTTTTTACTTATAATGATTCGATCCCTTTATATAATATATGTCCATCCTTGCAAGCAGACCAATTCGAAACGCATCATTATTGCACCGCACAATTCTATCGAGTAGAACGAAGCTTTGAATTACACCAATTATTTATCGCTAGACAAAGCCAGTATTCTATTTCTCATCGAATCCGCATTCTCCGATCGAAAATCATGCAGCCAAGCTTTACACACAAACAGCATATATGTAGGTATATATAATGCAAGTCCATGCAGTTTGGATTCAGGCAATCGTCCGAGAGTTGAATGAGAAGATTATTGGCGTGGGGCATGAATGGCCGGACTTACGTGTGAGAGCCAGACGCGAAGAGAGACGTGTGTATTTTGACGAAAGAGAGAGAGACAGAAAGGAAGCAGGGGTCTCTTATGTCGTATATAAGCCTTTGCCGTTGTGAGCGTAGGTTGATCGACAAACTTTTCTCGACGACGACGACGACGACGACGACGACGAGGAAGATCGACGAAATTGAAACTTCGCTTGCAAATTTCTTCGCCGTAGTCGTCTTTATTCATTAGGATTGCAATAACTTTTCCACTTAATATTATTTCTTCGTATGTCATTATACCTGTACTATATACACGCAGAACAGCTATACCAAAAGTTATAGTTTATAACATATATACGCACGGCCGGGGTAGATTATAATATGCGTTGTAGCAATAAGCTATAACTTTGTATCGCACATGCTGGAATATAATTAATTTGTCAGCTGCTGGTACTATAGGTACTACTACACGTTCTCATGCAAGTTTGTCGAGAGAGTTAATGAAAGTGCTTGATCGTGTAGTTGCTGCTGCTGCTATACTGTAACTTATAATATACCGACGACTCTCGAAATTTAGTAATCTATAGGTACATGTAAAGGATCGGAGTATATGTTTATGTATTCTTCAACATAGACCAACGCACATACGAGATTAGAATTATAAGCTCTCGACAATCCAAGCTGCAAGGTTGTTCGTCCTCAAGCTTATATTGCGAGCTCGTTAATGACCTTGACGCATATGGAAAAGGGAATCTCTTCCCTTTACCTACGCGTGATTGCACGTTACAGTGACGTAAATGGTACATCATTTACATGGGAAGTGGTCACTGATCTGAATGGATTAGGTTACCTATTGAATAAGAAGAAGAAGAATGGTACATCATTTCTGGGATGCTTTTTTCCTGCTTTCTAAATCTCTAACAGTTTTGACCCCGGCTGGCTCTTATGTGAAAGGCATTTTGTTGTAGTTGTTGTTGGCACTAGCATAAGAGTAGCACTAGTTTGATAAATTCTTAGATGAAAAAGTTGATGCCTCTAATTAAAATTTCTATACATACTATTATCAAATTACATAAGTGGTGTTCTAATGAAGTAATATTAATATGTTCAAAAGTACTTAAAATTTTTTTGTCCGTAGAAAGTTGATCGAAAGCTTTTCCTAAGGTAATACTGAGAGAGAGAGAGAGAGAGAGAGAGAGAGAGAGAGAGAGAGAGAGAGAGAGAGAGAGAGAAAGAGAGAGTAGCTCAGAAGCCTCCTGGCACGTTGCCGTAGCTGCGAGCTTTTTGTCGTTGCCCACCTATACGTATACATAATATATATATATACATTACTGCGGTGGTGTATTATTCATCGGCTTTTGGCTAAGCTGAGTCGCTTTGCCACGCTGATGAATTATATCTGCGCGCCCTGTCGATTTAACCTGTGCGTAACTCTTTTGAAGTTGTCTAATTTAGTTAACCGACTGTATATGTATATAGGAATACCTATGATATATTCCAAAGCTTCTCAATCAAGTTTATACCTTTGCCTAAGGATCGCTGACACTTATTCATACAGCGCGCGCGCGCGTGTGTGTGTGTGTGTGGGCGCGTGTGTGCGTGTTATGTACATTTTATTTCAAGCTAAAAACTGCTGCATCCTGCACGAATTGTTAATTTACTCGTCAATATCGTGGATTATATAACTGAGTGAAATTCTAACACGACAATATGTTCTTCCGGCATGTAACAACATCGGGTGAACCTCCCAGGCGAGGTATAGAACAACTCGTTCGATGGGCAAAAGCCGAATAGAATCATGTGCAAAGAGATTTATATCTACTTCTAATTTTTACTTTCTGCAAAAAAAATAAAATTTTGCTCGAGATTTTGCTTGACAGTGAAAAAAAACTGTAAAATAATATTAAGTTCAATTTAAATTGAATTACTACATACACCTCATCATCTTTTTTTCCTAAACGAGTTACAGTATTATCAAGAGCTTGAAACTTTAATGATCCATTTTTTTGACGAGTTACTTACTACTTGCATTGCCCGAGAAATATCAACCTCACGTCCACCTCTTATCTAAAACTTGTCCTCGCACCTAAAACACCATCAAATAAGATATAGTTAAAAAAACTATTATTGCCATATGTCTGAAAAAAAACAGTGACATATATTAATAACTTTTTTTAACAGTATAAATAAATAATAAACTTAGAGAGAGAGAGAGGGGGGGAGTGGAAAGGAGGAGGAAGGTGTATAGGTGTAAGCCGGATTTAGCGGCATATCGCGGTATAGCTACCGGCAGACAATTAGTGACGCGTTTAGGTGGTCGAGCGCATCGGAAGATCAGTCTCACCCGAATGAACCACCTCTACTCGCGTGTGTGGTGTATTACCGAGGCCACTCGTATACACACAATAGCACGTACACACACACACACACACACACACACACACACACACACACACACATGTCCTGGATGCGCGAATTTAATACGGACCACCTGTGGAGTGTGTCAGGTGTCTCTCTGACAAGTATATGTTTGCGTGTGCGTGCGTGTGTTTCCCCCTTTCATGCAAAGGAAGGTTCATATAAAGAATCAGTCGAAGCGTTAGCCATATTTGCGAAAAGAAGTAGGGAAAGAAAGATCCTAATAGCTAAAGCAGCTTTGCTTACGTGAAGCTCAGCTTCTGTAAAGCGAGGTGCGCGACGACGTGTCAAGAGGGTTTATTTTGTGTTGATAAATGGGCCGCAATAAGTGCGTAGGCCCAAGTGAAAGGGAATGCAATGTTAGACAGGTAGTTGAAGCATTGAATTTTTTATTAGCTATAGGGACGAGGAAAATAAAGGTTATTAATTTTCTTCGGAGATGCGCGTTAAATTTTCAAAAGCTGGTCAGTGTGTTCCGTATGCAATTCATCCCTGTATCCGTCGACTTAATACTTTTAGTTGGCTGATACTGATGCTGATGCTGATGCATTATAGATGAGAATATAAAATATTAGTAAAAGCAATTCGATCGGTCGGTTGTATTGAACTCTAATCGAATTGACTTATCTTTGCTCATTTGATTCACGCGGCTTGCTGAGTGCTTTTATTATAAATGCTCTATTACAGTTTTACTTTTTTTTTTGTATTGCATTTAATTGTAATTTTTGATTTTTAATATCTTCATGAGCAGACTTTCGTATGTAGGTGTATAGAGGTACCAAGATCGTCAATTTCCTTTATAACTTTCCAATATTAGCTGTTAATTAAAGGACAATTTGTTTATTTGGTCGGCATAGCAGAAAAATTAGGGCAATATCGGCGTGTACATAATTTATAGTGGGGCTCGAGTTCGTCGGACTACGTATAAACTTGATTTTTTAGCAGTAGCAGCAGTAGATAGATAGCTCTCTCTCTCTCTCTCTTTGTGGCTCATCGATGTTTTGCTTAATCAAGCGCGAATATCTTGGCCGAAAGAGTCTGCAATGGGGACAGGGGCGAGCAAAAAGTCGATCAATAGATTTGTTGCATGGTGGGCACAGCAGGCGCGAAAGGTGTTTATATAGTCTACACAGTTTGTGTTGGCTGGAATTCCAATGACCTGGGCTATTCAAAAAAGAGAGGGAGAGAAAAAAAAGCTTATTGGGCAATATTCGCCTATAGGCACGCTTCGCTACTCTCCGAAATTCAGCAGTTTGTTTGCTCAATTTTCTTTCGCCTTCAGCAGCAGCAGCAGAGCCAGCTCCCAAGTACAAAGTCGCCGTCGCCGCTGCTTCATCTCTGCAGTCTCTCTTATTTCCTTTTCCTATACCTATTATACTTCTGTTTGTTTTTGTTCGACCTCGCGAAATATACGTGTTGGTGGTCGAGTAAATTCATTTAGCCTGTCGTAACCGCGTGGTGGCCTTTTACAAGTATTATATCACAATACGTAATAACGACAAATATAAATACAAACAGTATAGCTATATTATCATCAAGAAAGAAGTCGTATCTATTGATGTTTCCGTTATATCGAAATCCGAATCATCATTTAAAACTACTATAACTATTTCTATAATATATAATAGGTACCTATACAGCATACGTGACATTTGTTCATGTTTGTATTTTACTAAATCGAACCGCCTTTTCTCCCTCTCTGATTTCATCTTTTCTTGATGCATAAAAGTCTATTTAAGGGGAATTAAGCTCGATAAAACAACAGAGACCCGTAATCCGTCCCAGCTTTTCCTTAAAAGCTCATCAAGAAAGTAGGGGAAAGAAACAGAAGAAGAGAGAGCGATGAGAAACTCTCACGCCAACAGGTATGCAGGCAGGCAGGCAGCAGGTGCAAAAAGCTTGGCTGCGTACAAAAGTGAGCTCTTGCAAATTCACCCCTTGCCTGCGAGGCAACCAGCTCCTCGGCCTCTCCTCGAACGCGCCAAGGGGGAGAGAGGGTGGGAGCAGGCGGGCGGGCGGGCTTGCTTTTCAAGCCATCGTTGTCTAAAAACAAGCGAGGCCTCTCGAACACTACGGGGCTGCGTGTAAAAGCCGGCGTTATATTAAGGTGCAAGTTGCAACAGAGAAAGAGGGAGCAGGCCTCGAAAGTACAGCCGGTCGGTCTCTATATCATCGATCGCTTTGTGTCTTTTTTTCAGCCTCTCTCGATCCCTCTTTCGTTTGCAGCACCCTTTTGTAAGCAAAGAGGCAAGTGTGGGTTGCGCGAAAAGAGAGCGCCAACTCGCTATACGGGGTGTATAGGAAGGAAGGCGGCTGACACCGGCACCTAATAGGGCCTAGTTGGGGAAAAAGAAAGAGTAGTAAGCCCGGGGGAGGGGGGAAGGGAGAGTTTTTGGCAGAACCAAGCCTGCTGCGCGGCCACGTGCCAAGGAGAAGAGCGGCAAGTTCCACAAACCGTAATTTTCTGCTGCCGATGAAGGAAATTCTTCCTTTTTTTTTTTTTTTAATGATGATATGCGGCTGCGTTGCAAAGAGAATAGATATGTATAAATTTGAAGAAAAGACAAAGAAAGACAGAAAGAGAAAATATAATAAGAATGTATGTGAGAGGGAGTGAGAAAGTAGGGAAGGATATAGGAGAAAAAGAGCACGGGATGATGGTAGGAGGTGTGCAAGGGGAGTACATGGGGAAAGAGAGAGAAAGAGCCGAGGGCAGGTCGCGTGCGCGGCTGCAGGTGTTGCGCGCGCCACTAGCCGATCAATATTTCATTGGAGGGAAAGAGCCCTGGCGCTTCTTCTTCTTCTTTTTTGCTCGATTTTCTAGCTTTACCTTTTTTCTCCTTCTCTCTTTCTACTCTTTTTTTCATTTTTATTTTATTTTTATCCTGCTACATGCCTGTGCATGCACATGTTATCATCAGCCACGCGTTTGCGAAGATCCACAGCTTCCTCAATTTTTCATTTCGACTCAAAGGTTAACTCGAGCCTGGAACCTCCTGAAATTCTATCCAATACTGTTTTTTATTTTTTTTTTTATTTATTATTATTATTATTTTTTTTTTTTCGATGAGGAGTTTTATAAATTGAATGACACGTGTGTCAACACTAGTTCGGAGTTGTACATCAAAAGCTCTTGATCCTCCTGCATCTGTGTGTATTGAGAGTTTGCAAAAGCCAATGCCAAGTAACATAAGGCTTGGTTAGATTTTTAATTCGTTTCTGTTTTTAAATTAAGCTTTAATGGAAGAAACTTATTCTTGGCGGACTATTTTTTCGCTCGTTTCCTCGACTTGAGAATGTTTCAGTGTACGGCAAGAAGGTTTAAAGGGATAAAAAAAAAAGATAAAATTTTTTCATAAGAAATGGATATTTAAAATTGGTAATTTGCTCGCTTTGTGAATTTATAAAAATAATCAACCAAGCATTTAATTGCTCTTCTTTTGCTAAACAAGTCATTTGGATTTTTCAATTAAACTCATTCGATTTCTCGAGACAAGCAATTTTGCAGTCTCCCAAATAAAGCTGACCACAGGAAGCATGGATTTTCTCGTACTTGGGAGCAGAAAAAAAAGCTGCAAGTGACTTTGCCAAAGCCACGTGGACAGACCAGATTCAATTAAATTCTTTGGCTCAGCAAGAAAAGATAGAGATAGAGATATATTAAAGAGAGAAAGAAAAAAAATATAAGTTAAAGAAACACGTCGACTCTTGTTATCAAGCGACGAAACATCGGTTCTCGCTTGGACCGTCAGTGTCATTACGCACAATTTCTTGTTTTTGTCTCGCAGTCGAAAAAAAAGCGGTGCCTCGGTTGCCACTCACGATCGCTGCAAACAAGTTGGAGTGGCATAGAAGCTATACTACCAGCCCCTGAGGCCGTGTGCTTCCGACTTTAAGTCGCTCCCTCTTTTCCTTTTCCTCCTTCTTAGCTTTTTCTCATTCCTGTTTGCTCGAGTCGCAAAGTATGAGCAGGGACGGTGAAACGAGGTTTGCTGCCATCGACACGGCGCATCGGAAAAAAGCTGCCACCGACTTCGGCCAATTGCTTTTTATGCTCGTCCTCGTGTTTCTTTAATGGGCCTAACTTTTATCCAATGGGGAGAGTTTATTTACCGAACTTCATATAGAATATATATATCTGGCTGCTACTCTTCGCTTTTTCCCCTCTGATTTATGTTCAGGAATTCCGTCGCGTCGATACGAAGATCTGTGTGTATTGTATGTGTGTATATGTGTGTTCACGTGTGTGACAGGAAAATTCACTCGCCATCAGCGTTTGATTGATTTGAAAGAAAATTGCTTGGAAAGGGTATTTTCAGATTATCAATAATTTATTATATTACCTTGATGTATTTTTATGAAATTACTTTTACAAAGATTAAATAATTTTCAATGAAGCTTACAGTATGTAAAAGCCTCCAAAACACAAATATCAGCGTGCGAGTAGCGTAGCGTAGTAGTAATTATTCTGGTGTTACAAAAATCCAGTGAATTTGTCCGACAAATTTCACAAGCTGTCTAGTAAAAATGCATTTAAAACATTTTGAATTGAAACAATATTCTTTCTTGCATATATATGCATAGATCTGCTTGGAAAATCAGAGACCTTGCAGTTTACCACCCTTATAGAACCGTATAATAAAAATGTCACGGTTACGTTTCAGCATAAAAATAATGACATATCGCAGAATAAAACTTTTAGTAGGTCATTCGCTGACCCAATAACTTCAAGTTTTAGTATCTTATATAATAAAGTAGAAAAAAAAGTTATGAATAAAATATTCAATTCCATATATTTATCGTGAAACATCGAAATAAATATAAATTTTGTAACAAATTACATTCTTCAAAACGTCGAAAAAAAAAAAAAAAAAAAAAAACTGAAAATAAAATAAATTTTTCAAGCTCGCGCTAATTTTTCAATGCTCGGTATCATCTAACGTCTACTTTCAAGAGACATTCATCCAAATTTCTTCTGAACACGTGACATGCTAACTAAACTTGGCGCAAAAAACAAACTTTTATAAAATTAGCACGAAAATTTTGGTATCCCATATCTCGCGGTGTGTGTACAATACCGGCACTCAATTTGAATGAGCGCGTCATCTATAAAAATATAGCCAATGGGAAAAGGGACTGCACAGCAACACCACCAAGAGCCACATAACATCAACAACCCATGAACATTTCCGTATAGATGCAATAACCTTCGGCTCCAACACAGCTTTCAACGCTCTCTTTCCCAATAAAGTGAGCTCCTCTCGAGACCCTCGTCAAAATCAATCGCCCGCAACTTTTATCCATTGTCGCGAACTGGCACAAGGTAAAAAAAAACTTATCAATCTAACAGGATAATATCTCGAAGGTGATTGGTGTGAAATGGGAAAGAGTAAGAGAAGATAGATAGACAGATATCCATTGCTACATACGTTCAACGATTTACAATGATGGACGTCATGGGATACAAACCTACTGTCAATTGCTTAAAATTGTCATCTTTACAATTTTATTAGTAAAAAAAGTATTTGATATTGATTATCATGTGCCACTCGCGGTTCTTATCCTCGAGTATATTTGAAAAATCTTCTTCAAGTCAGTTCTTGCGTTCTTCTTATTCCAGTTACGATCTTGTGCGTAACTGTGCTCAGGAGTCCCGCAGTCTTTGCTCGTCTTTACGAAAGCTCGAATTTCCGATCGAACCTGTCCAGCTGAGTCGTGGCTATAGTAATCGATTGAATATTCGACAATGCGAAAGTGTGAAAGGGAGAGAGAGAGAGAGAGAGAGAGAGAGAGAGAGAGAGAGAGAGAGAGAGGGGAAAAGGTGGGTGTGGGGGATGGGTTACAACTTGCAATCCCCATCGCCGCGAGTTATCGAGACGCGTCAATCCTACTGGGCTAATTCACAATTTCCCGTACACACCGCTGCTGTCTGTCGGCGCATCTATACTCTGCCACTATCTTTCCTCCCTTCGATCGCCTATCATGCGAGACAAGGTTTCTCCGTGCGTCATCTATCGTACGATTGTAAGCGGGAGCGAGCCCCCAGTGGATTTTCTGGCTTTACTTTTTGCTGTCTGCTGCTGCTGCTGCTGTTCTCGCACGAGCATCGGATGCTGCCGTGCTTTTCGAAATTTCTATAGCCCGCCTACATGCTCTTAGCTGATTTAAATTTTTTTTTCTCCTCGTCCTCCTCCTTCTTCTTTTTCTTATTGCGTTATAGTGAGTAGGTGTTTCCTTTATTAATAAATGCGCGTGAGATTTTGTTGTAAAAATTATTCGTAGAAATTAAAAGCAAATAATTAATGCGCGTATTCTGCAGGTGGACACACATTACAGTTATACACGTTTGACAAAGTGTGATTGATGATCAATCATGAGGCTGTGGAAAAAGGAAATGTTGCTCGGTATAAAAAACATTGAGAAAGTACTGAGTCACTTATTTTTATAGTCAACTGAATTTTAAATGATTTTTTTTTAATATTAATTATTAGATTAGTTTTGGTCGAGTAAACTTTTAGTAATTGTTAGCAGCTTTAATCATCGTTATTAGTATGTTATATAATTAACAATATACCTACTGCTCACTAAGTTTTTATTTACTCATTCATTTGTGTTTAGTAACTTGTTTTTTTTTTCTTATAATTTATTATAAAATATTTTCAATTATAAATAAATAGAAAATATAAATAATTTTTAATTTCAAAGTTTTACAAAAAATGTTTTTTTTTTTAATTTTTTTTTTTTCTTCACGTTAGATTAAAATGAATGAACAATTAATTTTGCCAGCATATCATTCATTAACTGTTGATCATCCGTTTGGAATTCTTTCATAATACACAATATCTATCCGTTACACGGAATTTCTACCTCATATGCTTACTCATCGCTATATATATTTTTTTCACTCTTAATACACAAGAGAAACCATATGTATGCCAGTAAGTGCCTTATTTCATAATTAATCGTTCTCCGACCACTTTTATTGATTAGTATGTACGTCAATTTAATATTTGTGAAGTATATAAAATAGTATTTTTTTAATATTTTAAAAACTTGATACTTTTCTCTGACTTTTTGCAATTATTTTGCAGAAATGAAAATATAAAAAAACTTGCTGACAAATCTTTTTTGCCTACAGTAAATTTAGAAAAATTACGTTACATTTGTTTTTCATTAACTGTAGCAATATATCCGTTAGACTTTAATCAAAACTAGTAAAAAACTATTTACGTTCAATAAAATTCTAAACAAGAGTTATTAATACAATATTATTGAAATTTTTTATATAAATTGAGCTTAGTTTAACTTTCTTGCTAAGAATCCAGATAAAAATAAGCTTAAGAAAAGTTGAAAAATAGGAAAACTACGCGTTTAAAGCAGCTCATAACTTAGATGGGCCTCTTAACTCTTTAACACTTTAATAATGAGAATTGAATAGCACCTAAAACTTATGCAGGATAATTTTTATTTTTGTAAGCGCGTGAACATCCTTGTAAAATAACCTTACTGCTCTTTAAAGAATTAAAAAAGACAAGATAATCCTTGTCATAAAAAATAAAAAAGGCTTTTATTTAAAGCCACTCTAAATTCCCGCGAAGCCGTTATTCTTATCTCAAACAAGCGTAACCCCTTATTTGAAGTAATACGCTGGTGCAGGTATAATTAAACTAAACAGCCTTTCATCCAATCACCGCAAGTCATAGTACTGGATCACAGGAATAATCCTGTGATTTATAAAAAAAAAAACCCGTTTTTGTTTGTAAAATTGTATGTGTTTATTGAATAAGTTGTAACGAAGCAAAAACAAAGACCAGCAGTTTCCTTTTTCTTTCTCTCTCTCTCTCTCTCTCTTGGCTTGGATTTCGGAGGAGCTGGCTTTGACGATTTGTCTCTCCCTCTCGGACGTAAGTAGAAGTCGTGCTTTCGACCCCGGCTAGCCTGTCAAAGAGTCATCAGCCCCTGCGCGAAGGACTACGATCCGCGGCACGCGAGTAGCAGAAGTACACGGGCAAGAAAGAGCGTATACGCGACGCGACGGCAGCAGCCAGAGAGCGGATCAATAAAGTTTGGTGGGCAAGGAGGAGGAGGAGGAGGAGGAGGAGAAGAAGAGCGGAATCGGGAGTATATATAAGTGAGTGTGTGTGTGTGTGTGTGTGTGTGTATGTGTGTGTGTATACACCGTATAGCACTGCGCGCGCGCGCGAGCGTGGACTTAGCCGATGGTGAATGACGAGCCGATGACCGTATGCGAGACCGGCAAGCTTCACGGCGCGTACTATAAAATCGCGAGGACCACGAGCTCTCTATAGACTTTGCGGTTTGCCTTCAGCTCCCTTTTCACGTGACGCCTTAAGGATTTCCGAACAGGGGTGGCTGCGTATAGGATGACACGTGTGCGCCCTATATGATGGCAGAGTCAAAGGATAAATTGAGAGTATATTATCTGCTTCTTTTTTTCTTCTTTTTTTTTTTTAAAAAAATTCGCTTTAAATGTTACACTGTAGACTATAGATTCATAAGATTGGTTTTCTACTTTTTAAAGTTAAATACTATTGATATAATTATAATTACGGGTTTTATTAAGCAATAATTATGTGATTGAATAAAATAAAAATATAGTAATATGGTAAATAAAAAAAACAATATTTACATAATATTAATTATTGAAAAATAGTGCCACTTGTAAAATATTCAATTTGCGCCATAAACACGAATATAAAGTGACACTTACACTTTAATTAGATGTAATTTAATACAAATTTATAGAATTTCAAAAACTCGATATTTTAATGTAGAACACAAGTTGAGTATAATATATTGGAATAAGTCGTAAAAATAAAATGCGATAATTTTTATTGCTAATGATTCACTTTTTTTTTCTTATTTTTCAATAAAACTGCTGACTTTGAATTGTTATTTTTGAATGAAAAATTAAAGATTCGAATTACAAGTTATAAATTAAAGATACAAAAGAGAGTAAGACGAAAAAATAAAATGAATCAAAACTTTTGCTTATGCAAAAATAAAAAAAAAAATAAAAAAAAGTGTTTTGTTAGAAAGTGGCACGGAGCAGCAGCGATTCAGACAGGAAAATTCGTGCCGGTAAATATATAATAGAAGAGAAGTGGGCAGGCAGAGAAGGGACGGTCAGATTACGGTCACAAGAATACATCGCGCGCGTATAGTTAACCGACATAACAGCCATCATCATCAGAGAGCCGACTTGGTTGCCGGAGAGAGATCCCAGACCGCTTCTGTCTCCCTCTCTCTCTCTCTCTTTCTTTACCCTGCTGTTGTTGCTGCTGCTGCTCGTCGTCGGCGCTCAGCCGTATTTCGGAGCAGCGGTGTGGTGGCGTTGCCGCTGCTGTGCTTTTTTCCCTCTCTCTCTCTCTCTCTCTCTCTCTCTGTATCTCTCTCTCTCCACCGCAGGCTTGCTGCTTTCTCATCAGTCGTTGTGCGGGAGTGGTCACCGAGGGATGTGCGCAGTGCCGTAAGCCTTAGAGCCGTGTGAGTGTGTTTGTGTAAAAGAGCAAGTACGACAGACAGACAGAGAAAGAGAGCAAGAGAGTTGCGTGAGCCGAGCCGGCATTCTTCGACATAATTACGTACGTACATGCATAGTAGGTATCGGCGAAAAGATATTGTTGAACAACCATCGAAAGGTTGATCAGTCGAAAGAGAGAGAGAGAGAGAGAGAGAGAGAGAGAGAGAGAGAAAGAAGCTGCTGGACCAGGACGAGGTCGTGCGCTTTACAACCGAGCTTCGTCTCCGAGCTCGTTGTCGTCGGAAAAGAAGCAGCACTAGCAGCAGCGACGTTCGGATTCTCTCGTCGATTCTTTTACTCGCAAGAGTGAGAAACTAAAGAAGTGACTAATACTATAACTACTATTCCAACTACTACTACTACTACTACTACTACTACTACTACTACTACTACTACTACTACTACTACTACTACTACTACTACTACTACTACTACGACGACGAAGAGGAAAAGGTGGAGGAGGATATAGGTGTGTGTGTGTGTGCGTGTGTGCAGCGAGACGAAGACAACGCGTGTGTGCTTTAGTGCCTCCCCCGTCGTCGTCCCGTTCCCTTCTTCGACTCCCCTTTGTACTACTCTCTCTCTCTCTCGCACTTTTTCTCTTACTCCGACCGCTCCCCGGGCGCGGTTGCTGCTGCTGTTCTTGCCTCTCTCGCACGTTACGGAGGCCTCTGCAACGAGGAGAAGGAGGAGCAGGAGGAGAACACTGAGAGAGTGAGAGGATTACCTCGTCTACGTCGACGACGACGACGACGACGTCTACGACGAAGCTTATCGACGCGTTCTCTTAGAGAACGAGTTAAGCAGCAGCAGCAGCTAAACTAGCAGCAGCGACTGCTCCCACGCATCCGTCGATCTCCGCACGAGGAGCCGCCGAGCAAAAAACGTACGTCTTTCTTCTTCTTCTTCTTCTTCATCTCCATCTCCCGCTCTCACTTTTTCAATTGACGTGGGTTTGTCGCAGCAGCGGGTTTTTATGCTTCTTTCTCTGCCTATATCCCTACCATAAAATATAGTTATATGTAATAAGAAAGAGCCTGCTCGCTCTGCTGGCTTCTCATTGCGTTTGTACTTTTTTGGTGCCGGCAGCTACCAACGCCGCTAACTAGAGTAGGTGGAGGAGGAGGAGGAGGTGGAGGTGGCGGCGGCCTACGGGAACACACACTTGCGCGTAACATGTATTCAAGAGTACTGCACTCTGCTGTGCTCATCGTCGCTTGCGCGCCTGTGTGTGTGTGTGTGTGTGTGTGTGTGTGTGTGTGTGTGTGTGTGTGTGTGTGTGTACGTGTAAGCGCTCACAAGTATGACGCACGTCCGTCGCGAGGAGAGCCACAAACGTGTGGGTATGTGTGTGTGTGTGTGTGTCGACTTCATTGAGTGAGAGTAAAAGAGAAAGAGACGGAGAAAAGGAGCGGCCAACGCAGGCCGGAAAAGATATTTTGATCCCTCGGCAGCGGCTCTCTGCTTCTCTCTCTCCCTTTTCTCTTCTCTCCTTTTCTACTTTCTCCCTTCTTCAGCTACAATATTCCTTTCGTTCCGATTCTTTTCCATGTCTTTTTCTCTCTCAGATTTTCCCCTCTCTCTCTCTCTCTCTCTCCTCAGTCGGGTCTCTCTCTCTCTCTCTCTCTCTCTCTCTCTCTCTCTCTCTCTCTCTCTCTCTCTCTCTCTCTCTCTCTAGCACACCACACGGCGTGTGCGTGTGCCTGCACTGGTGTAGCGCACCTCTCCCCTCCTTCATCCTCCTCTCCCTATATCCTCGCCTTACCTCTCTTTTACCTCCCCGTACTTTTCGAGAAAATGGCGATTGCACGCCAACTGTGCGCTTTTTCTCTCTCTCCTCTCTCTCTCTCCCTCTCTCTCAACTCAACTTTTTCCTTGCTACGGATTCGTTTTTTTTTTTCATTTGTCACCTGAGAGTGTGTAATCCCCTAGATACTCCTCTCCACCCCCTACGCCTTATCTTAGCACGCACGTGGGCAACGTGGTCTCTGTGTGTGTGATGTGCGTCTTTGCGATGCAAGACCGTATGGCCAGAGTCTTGCTGTGAAACAGCCGGTGCCCGTCGCCTGATTCCGTTATTATAAACGTAGATAGAAATATAAAAGGAGTCGGAGCTGCGGCCGGTGTAGCGGCATGCGGCGTTCAATCCATTACTACACCGGTGCAGCCCCTAGCGGCGGCGGCGGCGGCGCCTTAAGAGTGTGGTGGCGATATCAAGTCTTGTTCGATCTATACATATATACGTGCAAAACCTATTTAATTTTTTTTTTTTTTTTTTTTTTTTTTTTTTTTTTTTTTTTTTTTTTTTTTTTTTTTTTTTTTATGCTTTTTTTCTTTTTTTTCCTTTTTTTGCCTGTATTTTCGCAGGCAGGCAGGTCGTCAGTAGCACGCTTATCGATTCTTTCTCGCCGGCAGTAGAGTATATACATATACACAGCAACGTTAGTGGTAGAGTGTGGTGATGGCAGCGGCTGCACTATATGCGCTCGCTGATAGGTAATCGACCACGACTAAGCAAAAACTAAGCCGGTGCACTAAGAGATTCACGCTCTCCATGCACGACTGTCCCGAGTCATAGCAAGCTAGCAGCAGATGTTACATGAGGCTATCGCATCACGCTTTTTACCTATGATATAATATTGTATATGCGTCGATCGCGTGTGCAACGATTTCGTACGCGACTCCGTTTTTCACTCTTGTCTTGTCCCCTGCACTTTTTGTTCATTTTTATTATTTTTTTTATGTATATAATATACCCCAAGCTTGAAACACACACACACACACACACACACACACACACACACACACAACAACCTTTTCCTCTCGTGTGTAGCTTATAGTTTCCCTATATTTCACGCCGTCGTCGTCGTTGTCCTTCTCCCTCGATTTTTTCTCTTTATCGTTTTATTTGCGGGTGAGAGGTTGATGATTGGCTCTCTGGGCGGATGGTTTTCACACCCATGGGCTATTCGATAGATAAATCTGGAAAATAATGCAATGACTCCGAGATTTTGGGATTTGCGGTAGATAGTAAATCGGGAGATTATGAGACCGCTTGGAATTTTCGGAGCATATATAGGCATTTCGGCCGAGATGATCCTGTCATCAGGATATACGTATTGCTATGGATGTACCTACCTATACATTTGGGTTGCGAGGCAGTTATTTGCTGTTTTATTATAGGAATGTGTGTGTGTATCTGTGGCGTTAATAAGGAATGAGCAACATCACGTGAGGCGGCGGGGCATAGTTCCAACAATTACGTGCGCTCGCAATGTGAATCGCATTTCTGCGTCCGATAAACTAGTTGGCGCTTTAATGAAGCTCTTATTTTATTAGATCACACGCGTGATCTCTTTAAATTGCTTATTTCAATCAATTCATAATAATTTGCAAATGGGATTTTTTTTAATTCTTAGCTTTATTGAATCGATTATTATCAATTATTGACAACTAACTATCACGATCAAATTAAAATTTAAGACGATTTTTAAGATAGCTAACGTGTGTGTGTGTATGTTGTATTTGCATTAAGTTTTAATTTATAAATTATATATTTATCTCTATAACTCAATTTAGAAGAAAAATTCCAAAGCAGACATAATCTCGATTGACTGATATACGATATTGTACACACGTCGCATCAAGTATTTCATTCGTTTTATTTTTCATCAAAGAAAGTCAACTATAAAAATTGCTAACGCAATTTATTTGCATTTAAGCCGATCGGAATAATAGCCAAATGCTTAACGCCCCATCAAATGTCTTGGGAAAATGGAATAGAATTGATGGAATATTTTAAAATGAAATTTTAGGTGTTTAAAAGTTAGGTCGTCAAAGGCGATAGAAATTGATCTGGCGTGAATGCAGTTCGTTTTCAAGAGCATTAGTGAATTCTTGGCAAGGTTGACGCTGCAAATAAAATTTCCACTTAGATTCCGTTTTGATTTTATTGCGCTATTTCACGGATTATTCATTATATTTACGCCGTTAAGCAAGCAAATTCATTTGCCAGCAATCCCTTGTATAATATAAGTATTATGTAAATTTACATATTGTAATCTTATACCTACATACAGTTTTCCTTAAAAATGAAAATTTGTTGAAATAAATATTGATCAGGCACACAAGCTCGGTGTATGTACCAACCTAACGAACAACAATGAATCTGCTTTTCGTTTTCTACGAATCCATAAACTCAAAGTACCTACGCGATTTAAAGTCCGAATATCTCGCGTCTTCTCATACGCGTTCTATCTCCCGGTTACTTTGTAACTTCCGGAAACTCCGTACTATAATTCGCTACCACTACCTCACATGAAAAATCCATTTTCTGCCCTTTCCATCCACACGGATAATAAACTCTAAAAAAAAAAAAAGAAGAAAAGATGACACAGTGTGTATAATTATAGTGGGGATTTCAGTAGCCAGCCACCTTCCTCCAAATCTTTGAAATAAGGAGCAGAAACGATCTGTCTGCAAGGCAAACGACTTCTCTTTTGCTTTCGCGCCGGCGTCAATCTAATCTTGGACGCACGGCGCGACGACGACGACGACGACGACGACGTCTTGGGTCGACTCGCAGACAGTAAAATTCGGGAAGAACAGCAGGGTATAAGAGAAAGAAGAAGAAGAAGAAGAAGTATGAAATTCTGTGTCTTTCTCTAGCGCGGAATTTAAGCTCTATGGCGTGCTTTTCGCGTGCCGACTATACATGTGCGTCTTTTCGCGATCTTAAAATAAACTTTCCAGGTTGGAGTCTCCGCCTTGTACTGCCTCGTTGTTCGAGACGCTGAGAATTGTAACGCTTTACGTCTCTCTCTCTCTCTCTCTCTCTCTCTCTCTCTCTCTCTCTCTCTCTCTCTCTCTCTCTCTCTCTTCTTTGCTCTCTAAGACATTTCTTCTGGTTTTTTTTTCAATAATATGATAATTATTATAATAATGTAGTTGATAACAATGTTGTCGTTCGATGTGTCCTTGAATCAAATTTTTACTGCTATGCAATTTATGAGTTTGACGAAAGCAAAAGGATATTTTTTAAGTCTATTACATTTTAAATTCGAAATATTACATACACTACACACGTGTTCTGTCACTATACGATACTTGAACTATTCCATCTCATTATAGATTCAAGCCAGATTAATAGGATTGATTTTCGAGAGCGCTATTATAATAATGTAATAACCTTTGTTCACGTTCAAGTTCAAACGATCTTCGATCGTGTGCGCGCAACACTAGCCGTTCTCAATATCAGATTTTATCCTTGTGTTACATAGCCTGTACGTAATATCTACCAATAATGAAATTGTAAGTTTAAATAAAAGAAAAGGTATGTGTAAATGAATCCATCTTTCAACATTTCGCAAATTTATTCCTATCTTGGATATATAAAGGACGCATATACGGCGCCAACGTCAAAGTAAAATGAAAAAAAAAAAAAAATAAAACACTAAAAAACACAAGGAGATAAAGAAGAAACAAAGGTTACACGACAAGCATCTGAAATCCGGGCTATCTGCTTGTTGTCGAGGCGCAGATCCCGTGGCCTATCTCGTCGTGCATTATACATATATATGTATGTATATAGTTTCTTATCGCCGAGTGTGCCGAGAGAAGCGCAGGAGGATAAATAAGAGAGAGGGGAAAGGCATATCGGCACATACTCTCTCATCGGCTTATCTCGGCGGCTGTCGAATCGCGACGATAGTAGTGCGCAAGAGTGGCTTTAGAGGAGGGCAGTAACACGTGACAAGCCGTGTATATATCACACACACACACACATACACACAGACACACGTACTCACATTATACAGCTATAGGCGGCACCCCCTGGGCCCAAGCTAAAATTTTGCACACGCTGAGCTTTTTCTCAAGTCTAATAAATCAAGCGCGCACTCGCTCTGTCTTCCTCACTTCCTCTTTCTCTCGTCATCTTCGGAGCAGAGCAGCAGCTGCTACTTCTGACTTGGAGATAATGTTCGACGTTTAATGAATCGCAAATAATTCCGTTTTCTTCTTCCTGAGATCATCTCGCGTTTTTACCTACGTCATTCATGTGTTCGTGTATGGAGTTTTTAAAAATGAAAAAAAAAAATAATAATAATAATAATAATAAAGAAGAATTGGTAAATGTTTGTGGATGATATTTAAAATTGAGACTGAATTGCAAGAACTGATAATTTAGATAACGTAGGTGTAAGTATTTGCTTTGTATATCGCTTTAATATCGTCGATGTGACGGATAGGAAGGAATTTCTGAATCATTCAGACTTACTCTCGATGAGCTCACCTCTTTCTTACAGATAAGCGCAGCTGTGTACGTTTTTAGGCTTGTATGCGATATTCTATCGCTTTTCCAAAAACATTAGCCAGCGATTTTTATGTGTCCTTGTTATAGAAAAAAATGTGACGTGTATAGTTTGATGCTGCCGTTGATTTTATGAAAAGTATAACAGCCGAGCTCTCTCTCGCTTGTCACTGTTAAATTTATTAGATCGTATTATGAACTTCATAAATCTGCAGCTCTTTACACAGAGCAGCTCTTTAAATTTTCGCACAGGAGAAGATGTCGCGCATTAAAAATTTCACGACCTGACTTGTAACGTTGCTACGGGGCATCCTTTGAAGTGCAGTGTGACGCATTAAAAAATTTTACCATTTGATATTATGAGACTAATTTGGCTTGCACCTTACCAGGTTAGAGGATCTGCTAAAACTAGCTTACATTTTTTTCTCATCGTTATAGTATGCACTTTTGTTTTCCTTTTAATAACATTCTCTATCAATTCTCACCTTACAATTATGCCAATTTCTACGCATGTTTTTAAAAAAAGCTCTTTTTATTTTTCCATAAAACTGTAGCATCGCGATTATCAGTGTATTATCAATAATGACGATAGAATAATTTCACGAAAGTATCTACTGTCATTGAATCTTTGACTCGGTAAAACTAATAATGTGAATCACGCGCATCGTAAGATCCTCGTGCCTTAGCCTGGTGACGTTGAAAATTTTGCCCTGGACTGCCGATAAGCTCATTCGCGTGTGCGATAAGGTACACTCACACACACACACACACACACACATGCGCACACACGCGTATATGAGTAAAGCAAGAATAAGAGATTTAGTGAAAGAAGAGGGGTAGGGGTGATAAGGAGGAGGAGGAGAGGGAGGGGGGAGAAAGAAGCGGCAACAGCGCACGCCAGGTGACTAAAACGAGGAGAGGGAGAGAAGGAGGAGGAGGAGGACGAGTTGCGCGCTCGCGCAATTATCCATTTTATATCGCCGCAGGCACGCAAGATATGCAGCAGCAGCATCAGCAGCTCTCCTTTTCTCTTTCTATCTTGCATTACGCGCAGGAATAAGCAAGCAGGCGCGCGGAGACGTCGCCGTCGTAGTTCGTTATCCATCGTCACAGGCCGGATCTTTCTTTTCTGACCAAATGCTCGCTTACTCGCTCGCTTAATTGAGCACAGCAGCTCTTATTGCGGACCAAGTAGAGCTGTGTGTTTTATATGTACCTATGCTGACCCTCTCACCTCTCGCTGTCTACCAGGTACCTATACTCTTCTCCTGTGTACATAAATCGACCTCGTTCTACTCCCAGCGGTAGAGCTCAAATAAAAAAATCTATACCGCTCGCCGTTCTCTCTCTCTCTCTCTCTCTCTCTCTCTCTCTTTTTCTCTATCTCTGAGGTCGTAGGCTTTTTAATTGGAGCATGGAAATAGTACATGGGAGAGACGAAGATGACTACTCGCCGCGGGAGAGAACAATACGCGCGTGCACTTTTCCACCGCACTTTTTGGCGTGCAACTCGAGCGTTTTGCGACAACTAACACATTATACCGAATGAAAATTGCGCAATTGCGTCGAGTGAGTGAGTGAGTGAGTGAGTGAGAAAGTATGATTGCTTTAGCGAATCCGGTCGCTATTTGTCCTCGTGAGCTTGCAAGCTTACCTATTTAGCGATATATCGGGAGACAAGCAGAAGATAGAGTTCTTCTGCCTTAAACACCTTGTATTTTTAATTTTTCCCAGGTTTGCCAATAAGTTTTTGACTATCATATGCCACATGACACACAAGCTCGGCCTACTTGCTCGATTAGATAATTCGACTCCAGTGTAGTACATATTTCAGCAAATTTTCCAATGCGGTGTGTGATAAGGTGTATGTGATAATTGAGAGAAAAGGAGGAAGAACAAACTATTGCCGATGATTCGTCGGTTAAGGTGAAATTTCGGCTGGATGTGAAATGCGCAATTTGAAGTTATCTCTGTTTATGTAGAGGTTCTTATATAGCTGTACTGAATTCATCGCACATAATACACACACACACACACACACACACACACACACACACACACACACACACACACACACACACACACCTATAGCTGCAGTGTATTATTGCATAATGAATGTCGATTGCGAGCATCGAGCGTACCACGTCGCGCTTATAAGCTACTCCTCCAAACCGCAAAGTAGTAATTGACCCGTGAAACGCCAGCCAACTTAGCCAAGAAAAGGCAAGCAATTTTTTGCGGCATTTTTTTTCCTTCGAAATAAATCGCAACCAGTCCGAAAATAGGTGGAGGACACCCGACTCGAATATAGACCGCGTTTGCTGTTTTACATCTGATAAAAGACTCTTCTTTCTCCCACATCCTGGATCTGTACATCCACTTACGTACGTTATGTATATCTGTATTTTCATCCTCCTACTCGAGTGCGATAAATGTGCAGATGCACGAAATAGGAATAGCCCTAAGCTCTTACGCCGATTGTTGTGTATTGTATTATATATATATACCTATACAGATAAACCTCTTTCTTCTTTCTTTCTTTATTTCTAAATTTTGCACGTCCCAACTTTTTTTTCATCGTAGCTTTCCAAAATTTGAAATTCCATAGCGAAAGCGTGAAATTATTGTCGTATTCGAAATACCGCTGTATGACTGAAACGCATAAAATATGCGCAAGTATATTTTAAAATCGTTTTTACGAATAAGCTTCTGAAAGTAAAATAAAATAATTATAATATTATTAAAAATGATTGTGCAATGATACTGAGATTATAAATGAAATAAGTATTAAAAACAAAATGCAATTTTTCAAAATTCCAGACACACAATGTCGGTAGACAAAGAAGAATTGGTGCAGCGCGCGAAGCTTGCCGAGCAGGCCGAGAGGTACGACGACATGGCGGCGGCGATGAAGTCCGTGACCGAGACGGGCGTCGAGCTTTCGAACGAGGAAAGGAACCTCCTGTCCGTCGCCTACAAGAACGTCGTTGGGGCGAGGCGTAGCTCGTGGCGGGTCATTTCCTCGATCGAGCAGAAGACCGAAGGCTCCGAGCGCAAACAGCAGATGGCCAAGGAGTACCGGGAAAAGGTCGAGAAGGAGCTCCGCGAGATCTGCTACGACGTACTGGTTAGTATTATTAATTTTCTCTCCTTCTAATTTTTCTTCCTTTTATTCTATATATTTATTATTTATCTTCAATAGCCCCCCCCCCTCCTTTACCCTAAAATATCTCATCTCGAACTCTTCTTAATTCTTAAACTTGAAATAGTGTCATCTCGGCTTGACGTAAAAATCCAATATTTTATTAATCAAATTTGAAGAAAAAAATCAGTTCAAACGTCTTCTTGTCCTACTTTACAACTTCGGAATAAATCATTAAAACTCAAAACTTGAGCGTAAGAAAAAAAAAATAAATAAATAAAGGAAAATAAATCAAGTCGCGTGCGCATGCAAAGAAACAGAGTCACAGTAGCAGTAGCAGCAGCAGCAGCAGGAAGCAGGTTCCCTGTTATACGCGCGTGCGTGTGTGCCAGCGTAACAGGAAGTCGAAGCCAAAGCCAGCGCTACGTCGTCTTCGTCGTAGTTGTATAAGTAGTCTCTCTTCTTTTACTCCCATTACGCCTGAGAATAAGTAAGAAGAAAAAAAAAGAGGGAGAGAAAAAGTGAACGGTCTGACAAGTCAGGCGCACACTTGTTCCGGCGCCTACGCAATCCACCTTCTATACTCGAGGACTTTTCTCTACTCATTCTCTCTTTCACGACTCTTTTCTTCTTTTCCGGTCGAGAGGTCAAAGCCATCGTCGTCGTCGTCGTCGTCGAGTCTCTCTGCAGACTAGCGCGCGCCGGAAATGTAGGCCGCTTCGGATCGCTCTCAAGGTCGCGCGCGACGCATATCGTCGCTTGCTCCGTCTATCCCAAAGAGTCAGAGAGAAAGAGACAGGCTCTTTTTTGCTACTATTTCGCGACTGCAGGGGAGATGAGATGAAAACTGTCATCCGGATAAGCTTTTTGTCGTTCTTAAATCTCTTCGTAGCTTCTCTTTCACTACCTATTTTTTTTTCTCTCTCTCTCTCTCTCTCTCTCTCTCTCTCTCTCTCTCTCTCTCTCTCTCTCTCGTACATATTAAGTGAACTACGAGTAATGAACTAGAAAATTAAAGTGGCTCTGAATAATAAATTTGAAGTAGGTGTAAGTAAGTCTATAGGTGTATGTCATGTCGCAGTTGCAAGTAGATAGAATTACATAGAGCAGTTAGTGCGATTGAAATTTTTCGCGAGTTTACTTTTGACTTTTAAGGTGAAAATGAGAACAAGTCGAGTTTAAGTGGCGGTGGTTGTGCTGCAAGTACAACAGTAGAGGAGGTTAAAGAAACGGATATCGGATCTCGCAACCCTGAGGACGAAAAAAGAGAATCTTGACAGCCCCACCTTCGTGTGCCCCTTGAAATATGTTATACCTATACGTATTCTGCGGGCGCGTGCTAAATATCATTTTTCCTCTCGGGGTATTCTACTCGCTGTTGTATTACTGCTGCTGCTGCTGCTGCTGCTGCTGCGGCGCTGAATGTTGTTCAAGGGGGAGATCAGGGATCCCTTAGCCTACTTGAATTTCGCCCGGATTAATTACGATTTTTTGCTTCTGGCTCCCCAACCAGCTTTTTGTACATTTTGAATTTATATATATTATTATTATACTCCCTTACTCTTCTTCTTCTTCTTATGTCTATATATGCTACTGGTAGGTATCTGTCTGCATCTTTTTGCTGCTGGCAAGCTTTTTAGAGCGGAATAATCAAGGATCGTCGATCGATATCTCTTTTTCTTTTCAACTTGACATAGTCAGACTAACTATAAGACAAGATTTTATTCGTCTAAGTAATACATCGATGTGTATGCCGCATAGATATGCGCATATGTCTCTAAATTTGAAATATCTATTTTACTCTCGAGCAGAGATTGCGACAACATACACGTGTGAATTGTCACAGTGACTGTGTGTATACTATATATATATATATATATATATATATATATCGTGTTGTAGTCCTTCTGTCAAGGCATAATCTCGTGTATCACATCGCAGCTTGATCTTCTCTGCCACCTAACGCACGCCGTATACTATCTATACTTATAATTAAATCGTCGCGTCCGAAATCGATCGCAGGAACGTAATTTCGAAGCTGTTCGTTGAGCACATATTCTTCTCGCGCGTATATTCAATACGCGCCTATATCTGAGCACATTCTTGTGTCTACGCTATACAGAGTTAGACAAGTACAGAAAAAATAGCATGTTACTCATTTTTGGCAGCTATACCTTTTCTCTTTTTTGGCATTGTTTCTCTCTTTTGCTTGCAACTACTCTCTTGAATGCAGCTCTCTCTCTCACACACACACACACACACACACACACACACTGCAGATTTACGTATTACGTCAGCAAACTTTTAATTTTTCTTACCATTCTTGTTTGAAATCAATGTTGCAAGGCGAGTATGAGTAGAGGGAGGAAGGGGGAGAGGGGGGGGGAAGCACATCGGTGATGAACGACAAACTGACTTGCGCTAACGGCCTATTGTCTCGCTCCTTCTGCGTGTAGGTTTACCATTGGACTCGCATCAAAAAGCGCAAGCCAACTCTGGCCTCGTATAGCTGGACGCGGTGCTGCTACTGCCGGTTGGCTCAAACTGACATACCCGCTTATACACTTAGACGTATATAGGTGTATGCATGCACGTAGCTATACTCGCGTGCATACGCGCACTCACTCACACATAAGTCGCGCCTTGAGAATCCGGAATTTGTGTGGAAGCGGAAGCGGATGCGACACGCCCGATCGACGTGCCGGCTCTATCTCTCTCTCTCTCTCTCTCTCTCTCTCTCTCTCGCTCTCTCTTTGGTGCCTCTACCCCTCTTTTTTCGCTTGACTCTGCCGCGGGTACGCGACAATGATTTCATCGCGCGAAAGCGCAGAGCCTGTAGACTTTTTTTTATCATTGCGCTTGGCTACTTCTCTTCCTGGCGACGCGTACTTTGCTAGAAAGAGAACTCAAATTTTCAATGCTTACGTACAACCTCAGACTTTTCTTTCTTTTTTTCTTTCTTTTCCTTTTTTTTTTTAGCTGTATCATTACTGAGTCAATTTTTTTCTCTCGTGATTTAAATATTTTAGCCTTATCTAAAATAAAGATGCTCTCTTTAGCAAAACGGCCACCTTTGAAAAAAATTATATATATATATATATATATATATAT
>JAPYZE010002429.1:0-26907 GCA_030522805.1 Leptomastidea abnormis
CGAGTTATTTCCCTTTTTGATCTTCCGTCTAGTGGAATATTCGGTTAATTGACGTTTGACGAAAGGAAAGTTAGTTATCGTTGTGGGTATTAGCTGATCATTAGTATTGGAAGGAGTTTAATGCGTTTATAAGAGAAAGAGACATGAAAGTGAAAGGGTGTGAGGATATTAATTGATCTTTTGTACATTAGCGAGAGATAAAAGGATTTTGATTTTATGTAAAGAAAAAAAGAAAAAATTAAGAAGTTGTTGTTTGAGCCAATCTATTGCGATGTTTAAGTTGCTTATCAGTCTGGATGGAAAAATCTTTTATATTATGCTGTTACTTAAATTAACTGAGCTATGACCGTTTACAATCTGTAGTAACTTTGGTCACTTTTTTTAATCTCAATGATTTTTCTTTCGCAATATTGATAAGCTTAAGTTTCTATACACGCGACAGTAATATCATTTTTTTTCTGATTCTTCCACTTCTTTTTTTTTTTCAAATTTCTGGGTAAAATAAAAATCTGGCTATCGCGTGGTAAGCAAGGTTTGCAATAAAGCTCGATATATATATTGACTTGGTTGCGAAAGGTATTACGGAGATTATGCGATTTGTCAGGATAAGGAATCACAGATTATAAAGATATATATAATCAAGTGTGTGCTACACAACACACTCACGCGTAAATCAGTATATACTATATACATGGCTGTAGATGCATTTAATTATATTTAAACATAATAATACACACGTATAAACGTGTATACTGGGGTTACTTGTTTTCAATCTAAACTTTGGCATGATTTGCATGAATAAATCAAAATGACTCATTACATATTATACATATATCGTGCGAGCGGTCAAGAACCTCGTCGTTCATATAACACTCCCAATCCCATGTATTCATCATTTCTAAATACTCGAGGGCTTAGCCGTAAAAAAAAATATAATTTTCTTCTAGAACGTGTACATTAAAAAATAAATAAAAACGGAAAGCGTAAAATTCACCAATCAGACTCATAACTTATTTATTCTTCTCACTATCCTCCCCCATAATTAATTATATCTTTACAATTAATATCTTTCCTCCCTAAAGAACTCATCCAATGCCAATCAATAAGTAGGAGGTAAGAAAAAAAAATCACCCGAAGCTTTCCTCGTGGAATCGCTCGGCGAAAATCACGATAGCACACGGCCGCGAACTGCATTTATCGATTTACAACCAGGGCCGACACAAGGTAGAAGAAAGAGAGGTGAGGAGTGTAGTTGGGGAAGAGAGTATAGATGCAGGGAAAAAAAATATATCGACGATGCGCTCGCGCGCGCGCTTACGTTATCTCTCTTCGGTCTCTCTTGTACACAGAGAGAAGCATGATTTATTTCCGATAATCCAAAGCTCGCGCGGTGAAGATAACTTTGCGGCAAGCGGGCTCTTTAATCTTCCGCAGATTATCTAGACCCACACTCGTGTGTGTGTATATATCTGTATACACTCATATTTCTATTACCCTGGGATTAAGGACTTTTCATTTTCTTGGGTGTAGTATATATAAAGAGAAGGAAGAGAGACATGGGAGCGTTACGATTTTCCGATCGCAATATAATATGCTTCGACAAAGTCATGGCAATGATGTTCTTGCTAGGATGTTTTTCTTTTTTTTTGTGAGTTACGTAATCTTGGGAATAACGCGTGTGTAAGGTTGAATGAATGACGGGAGGTCCTTTATTATATTTGGGAAGGTCGATGGCTAATATAGCATAGTTTTATGAGTTGTTTAATGTTTTAGTAGAAAGTAAATAGTTTTTTATGTAATTTATAATCTTTCTAACGTTTAATCCTGACATAAAAAAAAAATTGTGTGTATTGAGTGATTCGATATGTATTTTAGTCTTAGCTGGGAATTTTTAAAGAAAAAGTCGGTACTTTTTAATTGAAAAAGCAAAGATAAGTGTTGGAAATAAAGAGTAGGAGAGATAATTTGATGCTCTTAAGAGTAGGTGAGACTGATAAATTGAGGAAAGCTCGTACTTCTCTCTAATGAAGACGCTCTTTCGACGAGGGGTTGATTTTTTTTTTCTTTCTTTTTTTTTCTACTACGCTCGAGGAATACGTAATTCATCAACACGTAACCAAGTGATATCGCGGTACTGCCAGATTGAACTAGTGTTCATTTTAACTCCTTAGTCATTTTAATGAAAATATCAAAATTAATTTAAGAACATTTTGTTTTCAATTTGTTTTTTTATAAATTTTTATATTTATAAAAAAAAACGAAAAAGATGTTCTAAAGCTATTGATTTAATAATAAAAAAAACGATATCTATCATATTTATGCGAAAATATCTGACAAGAATGACATTTATTTTTCAGGTTGCGACGTACGGTTAATGTTTCCACGACTATGGGCTCCCTTCAGCAACACAAACGAAGTCACGAACTTACCACCCTTTCCAAAATCTGATCCAGGTAAGGGTTCAAACCGTTTTCTTAAAATAACTCACTCAACTTTTCTCATAGATATCTTTTTTTTTTTCTTCCTTTGAATCTTCGATATAGAAAAGTAAGAAATAAGAAGTAAAATTGATTATTATTGTTTTCCACACACTTGTGGTAAGATAAATCGTAAGAGTTACATAATATAGCGATTCAACTATCATCGTCCAAAGATTTATGTATTTATCGACACAAAAAATTAAACAGACACTAAATTTTAGTAATCTCTTTCGAAATAAATAAAAATTTTTAAAAACACATGAAAAAACGTAAATTTATCCAAAGATCAACTTACAAAGCGACCATCTAACTCGTTAATGAAATCGAAGGGGGAAGATCGAGTAGAAAAGGGAACCGCTCTGGGCTATAGCACGTGGGAGGGCGTCCGACCTTCCAGCCTATCAGTCCCTGGCGCTGGCTACTCCGGATGAAGGCGGCGGCAGTGGCGGTCCGACTTTTTTTTATCCGGCAATTGCTCTCAAACCTAGGGAGGAAGAGTAGGAGGAGAAGTAGCTATACTCCGTCCGTCCCCGATGATTGGGATAAATGGCAGCACGCGCCGACTACTGCTGCTGCCCACCTATGGCTACATGCAGAAGAGTATACCAGCAGCAGTAGCAGCCCTTTAGCCGCGCGCGGCACAATTGAGGCGGATTAGAGGCGCAAGTTGGCCGGATTCGGTGGCGCGTCGGGTCTATAGTTGAAGTCGGCTTCTTCTTCTTTGTAGTGCTTGCGCCGCTTACTCTCAGAGAGAATTAACGATGACATCGGTCCTATGCTTACTATATAGCCATGTTTTTAAAAGCGCCCGGTGCCGACGACGATAACGACGACGACGACATGCATACGAAGTGCCGCCGCGCAAGTTGCGAGTGAGCTTTTCTTAATATCCCCACTCGCAGAGCTTCCTTATTATTATTCGTTGCGACTACTATTTGTCCGCTTGTTCGCTTCCAACGTTGTTTATCGTTGATAGAGAAAGAGAAAGAGAACGAAAGGAGGACGGAGTCTTGAGATGAAAAATCAGCGACGTTTAAGCTATTGGTATGAATATACCTATACTATATGCGCTCTCTCGGCGAATCTAGCGAGGAAGTGTTCGATTTCGCTCGATGAGTATTTAGCTTGCAGTTCCGTTCTTCATACACTGGACTGCGCTGGATTGCAAGCTTTTAAAGATGTGAGTTTTAATTCGCGGAACTGTATGGTTTAATTCTTTTTTTTTTAATTCATTTAATAATTTTGTTTGTTAAATTTATCTTTTTTTATTTAATTTATTGTAAATTCGGAGAATTAAACATTGTATTATAAAGAATAATATTTGAATTATTCAAGTGATCGAATGATTTTTCGATCAAATATTTACGATTTACAAATAACAAATTTTCTCATAATATTCTAAAAAAGACAGTAACGCGTGAGTTAACGTAGTGCAGTTTGTCAATGCAGTGTAGAGTCGGCTGTCGAAGAAATGATGAATCGCGTATAAAAAAAAAGACGAGCGGCTAACACTACACATCAAACAATTGACAGACTTGAAATTTAATCCGTGAATTCTTGTTACTTTTCATAAAAAAAACATCAGTTATATCCAGATCAGATTTGTTTACAATTACAAATACCAAAATAATCATTTACTTTTTTTTTTATCAAAACTTTATATATTTTTTGTTTCTTTTAATTAAAATCCATCGTTCACCTCGAGTCTCAATAATAAAAATTTTATTTTTCCAAAGACGGCAAAGATTCAAGAATTCAATAATCTCGAGAGAGAGAGAAAGAGAAATAGAGAGAACTGGAAGAGATGGAATCAGTATAGACACACAACGACAAGCCGCTCACTCGCTCGCTCGTTCACTCGCGCGACATTCTCTAATCGAATCCATTTCGCCAGCACAAACTCGACGATGCAATCAACTCGGCCGAGCGTCGTCGTAAGATCCGCGGTCAGCCGCGCGCGTGATTAGAAAAGAGAGAGAGAGAGAAAGAGAAAAAAAACAAAGAAAGAAAAAAAAAGAGAAGACAAAGTCGTACAAGCCGAGGTCTGAACAAATAAAATCTTCAGGCGTGTATTTATGTGTGTGCAGCTTATATAGTTTCGAATAGCCAATACTTAACGCAGAGCAAGAAGAGAGCGGAAGGGTCTTCTCTCAGCGTGAGTGCGCGCGCGCCCGCGCGCTCGGAAGCTAAAGTGTATAACGGCTTTAATAGCGGCAGATCACTACGCAGTAAACGACTGACGGACGACAGAAGATTAAAGTTGGCCCCCGTTAACTCGATCTAATTGTAGTCCCTCCATACACACACATAGACACACAACTTCTCTCGGGGCTTGGCCTTCCTTTATTAATCCATAGTCGAGCGTCTTTTTACTCTTTGCAGCCAGCGTAAAAACCATCACGATTCACAAACTCGTCTTTTCTTTTCTCTTTACTTTGCTCTCGTTTTTCCGACCTATACACGCACACACACAACTACTCGCGACCGCCAGCATCGCGTGTCATCTCTTGCGTTAATACACGAAATCTGGAATTCCGTGAGATGCTGTTTGAACGTCTTAATGTGCGTCCTCATATGTATAGGTATACATATGCTGGCGTAGTCTTGAGATATATATACGGGCTGGTTGTATATTATGGAATAAGTGGATGTAAAGATATGATGCTTTGTCGCTTTTGGATCTTTTTTTAAGAGTTTGAGAATTCAATCACTGATTTTGACAAAAGTTTGATGCTATTCGTATTAAAAAGATTGAGAAGTATCAGGGTAAAAAATTGATTTTTAAAATGTGGGATATTTTGATGATCTTGATGCAGGCAATTTTATATTTTCATTTTTTATTTAAGTTGATTATTTTCAAATTTAAATTATAGATTTCATTAATATAATGTTATTAATTCTAAGGCTTTCGGTATTCGTTATTTTGAAAATGAAAAAATTGAATTGATAATTGTATGTCTATATAATATATTTATTAAGTTATTGTAAGATAATATTTTTAATGAATTAAAAATATGAAATAACAAGCTACTTTACTGGAAATTGATTATAATCACTAAAATTAAATACCAGCTATGATAGAATCAGTAAAAAAAAGCTCAAATTCGAATTAACGTAATGTCCACGTTAATAGAATATTCTAAACTTGCGTCAACTCTGTTGAAAAAAATTTTCATCAATTAACTTAATAAGACAAGAAATTAAAAAAAAAAAATTTCAAGACCCTACACACTAAAAAATATAAAATTCGTCTGTGTGTAATAATCCCACTCAACAAGAAAAATAATCTTCTAAAACGTTAACACTAACATGACAATTATACGTATTATCAGTTAATCTAATCATTATGGATATATCACGCCACAATATATTCATCCCCTAGTATAAATAAGAGACACAAAAACTTATAAACTAATAAGTATTCAGTGTCAACGAACCACTCCTATCTCTCCTTCTCATTCTATATATCCCACCCCCTCTCTCTCACACGCGTTACGCAATTAACTTGATTTCTCGCACATGTCGTGCGAACCTGCATTTTTTGCTTAGCCCACGTTCATAGAACCTCGAGAATTTGCTTATATACATAGACATACAGATATATAAATACATACACAAAGTGGCTGCACTTCTTTTTTGCCAGCAAACCCGACTTACAGTTATAACTTTCTCTCTCTCTCGCTCTTTCTGTCCGGGCGCCCATCTGTCTCCCGCTTGCTTTTGCTTCTCTCTTATACATGCTTTTCTTCTTCTTCTTCTTTTTCTTCATCGCAGCTTCTTCCGTCGCTATCGTCTTTTTCTTTCTGACTCGCGCTGACATACACGACTTCTTTCCCAGGCCTCCCACCCTCAATTTTTTTTCTTATTTTTTTCAACTTGCTGCACCGAAGAAGAAGTTTCTCTTTTGCAGTCCAAGTTGTGTATATATACATAGCGAGGTGCATGTGGAAGTGCCGTGAATTTGATTTATATCCTTTAGTGCTTGCGTCTTCCAGTGAATTCATCATATGCTACTGAAGTCACAAATGTATGTATATCATTTTTTTTTTTTCGTAAGATGTGGCTAGTCACTTTTACGAAACGTTTATTTTTATTTATAAAAGATTGGGGAATAATCGAGTACTATCTAGATACATACGGAAATAACTATCCTATGTAAAAAACATCCATATATATAAATATAGCTACTTGATAATACATAATATCTAATCGCATTATGCACTTGTGCGTGCGAAAAACGTTCTTCATCCACACTGCCTTGCGGTATCTCTATACACTAGGTTTTTATTTGATTGAGTCAAAAGCAAAAGACAAGTATAGAGGAGGGGTATACATGTGAAAGAATATAGAGAGTGAAATAGGGTACCATAGGGTGGGAAGGGGGGGGATATGGCACGCACACGCGAGCAAGTCATGTGCTGCTGCTTTAAACACGATTAGTCGGCTGGATAATGCGGTGGTGGTGGCGAGGAAGCATATAGTAGTGCCCAACGTCGTATTTGGCACGTGACCGCGTGTCGCGCGCACGGATTATAAATATGATATACACGCGGGCGTGCGCGCGATTCTCTTCTTCTTCTTCTCTCTCTCTCTCTCTCTCTCTGTCTTTATTTGAGTGGGTGGGTTATAGCAGTAAGAAGAAAAAGGGGGAAAAAGGAGAATACCCCAAGAGTAATATATCCCCGACTCTCCTTTCTCTCTCTCTCTCTCTTTCTTATTCTCTTTTATGCGTATTATAGAGCGACCGCGATTCTTTTCCGCTGCAGCCCTCGCGCAAAAATTATTATGAATCAATCGCTTGGCTCGTAAATCACACACGATTCTCGAGCGAGCTTCATTGAAATCTTTGCCGGTATTATATTGCACCCGGGTTGGCCGTTTAAATTTACCGGATCGATCATTGCTGCGTGGATGACGGCTTCTGGGGGGTAAAGA
The DNA here is from genome assembly GCA_030522805.1 of Leptomastidea abnormis. Taxonomy (NCBI): domain Eukaryota; kingdom Metazoa; phylum Arthropoda; class Insecta; order Hymenoptera; family Encyrtidae; genus Leptomastidea; species Leptomastidea abnormis. The sequence goes on from JAPYZE010002429.1 coordinate 7,416, forward strand.
GGGTGTTCTTTTTCTATGCACTTTAGACGATGAGCTTGTGGCCTAACACACACACACAAAGTCTATTCCCCATCCTTTTCTTGCCTTTTATGAGTGAGGGTGAGATTTGACGTTTTTCTTTATTGGCTCTTTTGCTTCGCTTTCATGCTTTGATTACTGCTAGCTCGAAATTATAACTCGGCTCTTCTTTTCAATATTTTCGTATAATCGTACATTATCTCACAAGTTTTGGTATTGTCGTATCTAAATGAATACAAAACCCTTTTGTCTGACTTTATGAATTTTGAAAAATGAAATATATTAAATCACAATACTACCTACAAAAGTGCTCTGTTTTTTGCACGTGGCATGAAAGTACAAGTGAAATAATTAGCAAGCCGAGGATTTGCTCTGTGGTTACGTATGCTAAAAAACAATTGTTTTCATTAAGTAAGAACAAAAAAAAATAATAAAAATAAAAATAGCTTACAAAATAACAACAACAACAACAAAGAAAAAGAAAATAAGAAAAAAAAGGTGGGGTAGAAGAACAAGTAAGCTCAGCGGACGAGATTAAACGAGAAGTGAAAATGTATTTGATCCGTAGGAACGAGGCCCATTCCGCGAGATTGCCCCATCCGCGATTCCACGTCTCTCTCTCTCTCTCTTTCTTCCTTCTATTTCTTTCTACTACTGCGATACCTCGTTAGCGTTACAGAAAAGAAGACTCCAGGGGTAGATGTACGCGCGCGCCTTTTTCCTTCCTCGAAAAAAAGACGTATCCTACGTGACTCAAATCTCATTTTACGCGGCCTCACGTACATAGACACATACCTACACTATATACATCTACGCGTATATACCCGTATACACAGCATAGTAGTGAGTGTATGCTGCTTTGAACCCCCCCTTATCGTGCTTTAGATTCTACCTAGCACACGCCACTCCATTTTTCCTCCTCGATCTTTCTTCTCTCCTCCTTATCCTTCTCTTTCTTTTTCATTCTCTTCTTCACTACGCGTTTTTTTTTCACTCATGTCTTACGGCTAACGATGAGATTGCCGCTAGAAGGAAGATGAGCTTCGAGCTGGACTTCATGAACTCAGGGGAAAAAAATACTATCTTGCTCAATCAGAGCCACATTTATAATCTTGAAGATGATTTAAAAAGAAAATTATTTCATCGTAAAATTTTTGTTTCTTGTTTATGATGAGCAGAACAGTTGTCGTTTGGGGTTGGTCGATTGTTGGTTCGTTCACCGCTGTCGAGGAGTCCACGAAGGTCACCGTCTCACTCGCCTTGCGCGGACTCTCCACGTACGGAACATCAGGACACGGAAGTTGACGTTGACGCAGAAGATGAGGAAATTGACGTAGACGTAGAAGAGGTCGGTGACGAGGACGAGCACGAGGGCACAGGCTCAAGTCCAGCAAGGTCCATCTCACCACCCTCGCCTCTAACCGTCACGCGAACAATCCCGTCTTCCAATCCCCCAAAAAGGTAAGTCCTCAATTCAAATCATAATTCTCAAATCATCTGTAGTAGCTCTAATCAGCTATGCATCTAAATCTCAGGTCGGGTGACTCGTTCAGTGTAAGCGCACTGCTAAGGCCGGACCCACCATCCGCACACTCTCAAAGTAGCGGGAACAATCCAGTCGGACACCAACAGCCGACCTCGATCCTATACCCGCCACTACCCTTACAGGCTGGCGTCGTGCTTCCACCACATCCACATCATCCGCTCAGTTATCTACACCCCCAACTACTACCACACCACCTGCTCCCTCCACACCTGCATCCACTTCTACGCGGTGTACACCCTGGTGCGGCGGCAGCAGCTGCAGCTGCGGCGGCGGCCAGTGCTGCTGCAGCCGCGCATCCTGGTCTTCATCCCAGTCATGCGCTGCATCATCATCATGCCCTGGGTGATTATGGTTGTGTTAAATGCGACAAGACCTTTACCACGCCACATGGTCTCGAGGTGAGCTTTCTTCATTTTTAGTTCTCTACAACACTTTTTTAAGAATTTATGAAAAATTTTATAAATTCTTTGTTACTTTGTCATAGGTTCACGCGAGGAGATCGCACAATGGCAAAAGGCCATTTGCATGCGAATTGTGCAATAAAACATTCGGCCACGAAATCAGTCTGACGCAGCATCGAGCGGTCCATTCTGCAGAAAAGGTATTCGAATGCAAGCAGTGCGGCAAGGCGTTCAAGAGATCCAGTACTTTAAGCACTCATCTGCTGATACACTCCGATACTCGGCCGTATCCCTGCCAGTACTGTGGCAAAAGATTCCATCAGAAAAGCGATATGAAGAAGCACACTTACATACATACAGGTAAGAGATTTCAATTTAGATTCATCAAAGATTTTATATATTATTTACTCGGTTATTGCTGTTATGAATTGGATTTTAAATGTCATGAATTATAAGAGAAAGCTCAGTCTCGATGTATATAAACAAGAGAATCGCATTATATCGGAAAACAATCTTTCTGACTGAAAATTAAACAGACACATTGTATAAATGTGTACACACACACATACACACGTATTCGCTTTCCCAAATAATTCAGAATATAACGTGAGAAGAACCCGACAGTAAATCGTTCCTGCAACATTAACGATCGCACTTTGGTATATATCTCACATAAATACCACATATTCAAAAGACACACATACAAATAATACACAGACAATACCAATATCATCCAAATATCAAGCTTGGACTTGCGATAAAATTCAAGCAGTGTTATAAACTACGAAGCGCCATACACCGATCTCTCTTTCTCTCTAGCACGTATCAATTATGACGCGAGGGCGACTTCGACCCATTAATAATCCAAGTCCGAAAGCGTCTGGAACGAGTCATGTGTTGTGTGTGTGTATCTATGTGCGATCTCTTCTCTTTCTCTCTGCAAGTCCTGAATAAGTTAATCTGACTATACACACTTACACACGTATCCTACGTATCAGATAGACCACACATATAGACGTATAGGATGCAGAAGAGCAGTAGTGGCTCTCTGGAACACACACACACACTCACACACAGAAAGAGAGAAAAGAGATTGCAAGGGAAGGGGGCAATAAGGGACGAACCCTCGACGTTTGGCGCTTCGTAATAATCGTAATGTCTTTTTGGGGCACTGCTGCCGTACTCCCTTTCTCTCTCTCTCTCTCTCTCTTTTTCTTCTGTGGATATCCTCGATTACACATATATACGACAGAGTTTTACTTCTACCGCCTCCTACTACTGCTACTATACTACCCCCCTCCGATTCTCTTCTTCGTTTCTTGCGTCGTTCCCCTTTTTTCTCTCCTACTACTCCACACTGCTGGCAGCAGTACAGAGCTTGGGTGTAATCCTAAAATAGATTTTCACTGCCGACAAATTGTCTGTGGGAATCAACTGCCTTCGGGATCAAGTGCGTATACCGATTAACGACCTGCACTGTGTACACAAAAAGAGATAGAGATATTCCGCGTACATACAAGTTTACACATCCGTAGTGTGTTTTAGCAGTTTATTTTACAGATATATAAGCCAGCATGGTAGGATATTCTTTTTTTTTTTCTAAAGTAGCGATCGCTTACGTATAGTTGGTTAAAATTCGTAAATTGGCTACAATTATTTGCGCGTAAAGAACAAAATTGGTCTGTGGCCTGAGTATATTATCCTTCCAAAGTGTATGTGTGTATGTATCGTCGTGTCACGAATTTAATTATACCAAGGCCCGGTTTCTACCAGATTAAGTACTCGTTAATTAAGTTGATAAATTGAATGAGTCGAGATAGAGAACAACTATACGACAAGAGTGAAGAGAACTAAAAAAAACGAGCGATGATGAAGAAGAAAAAAAAACATTTTTAACGTTTAAATAGAAATTCGGCTTTTCTCTAATCTCGCAAGCAATTATTACACTGAATTTGAACGACTTTGGATAAGTAGCCCAAGCCCGACCTTGAATAAAAAAAAAAATGTAGCAGCAGAGCGTAAAGGGTAAAAAGAAAGAAAAAAAAATATGACGTAAAAGAAGAAGAAGAAGAGGGAAGGTAGAGAGGAGAGGGCGACACTTGACACTCGACCTGTCACGGTGAGCTTGATGGAGCAGGATGGCGCAGTGACGCGGCCAAGGATGGATTTCAGCGTGAAAAGAAAGCAAGAAAGAGAGAAGCCTCGGACTTTGCTACGAAATAAGGAGGAGGTCGAAGGTGGAGCCGAGTAAAGCAAGAAGAAAAAAAAAGAAGGAACAAGCGAGACGCGGCTGAGATAAGTTGGAGTTGCACGAGAGCGAGATAAAAGAGAGTGAGAGAAAAGGTTGGCAGAGGAGGTGGTGGAAAGAGGCGAGGGTGTTGCAGGGTAGTCATGGCAACCCTGGCTCTCCCGATGTCTTATCAAATTATCACCTTGTCCTCTTGCTCTCGGCAACCACGCACTATATACACGAGAGAGAGAGAGAGAGAAGACGGCTTTCTTCAATGGGGCTGAGAGAGGGAGAGGGTAGAAACGACAAAGGCAGTATACGGTCAGTTGCTAACAACCTGGGGGACTGGTCAGCAAGAGAGCTAAGAGAGTATAGTATACATGTATGTGTGTACGAAGGTCGCTACGGAACATTTAATTCATTATTCAGACGGATGAAAAATTCAGGGCTGGCCCGTTGGACCAAGGTATAATGCGCGCTTCACGAGAAGGAGGAAAAGATGAGATGGAGGGCTCTCGGGGAATTACCTTTTTTCCTCGGGCCTCCAACACACGATTGTCGCTTTCTCGCGCGCGATCCTGCTATACTGACGAAGCTATATAAACTCGGCCCATTCTTTTCTCTCTTTAATTACAGCACAGCGTTTTGGACGCGAAGCTCTCGAGGTTACATTCTACTTTTGGTATAAAAAAAGAAGAATAAAAATTTTGTTTGTTTTTTTAGAGTGTAAAAGGCATGGATTAATTAGAGAAAATTTAATTTTTTTATATTATTATGAAATTTTCTTATTATTTTATTATGTCAAAAATATTGTGATGAAAAAAAATAAAAAAATTTAAACTTGCATAGAAAAAAATAAACCTGGCAATAAAAATGCCAGGAGGTCATAATTCAACGAAGAAAAAAATCCGCGTGACATTTCACTTCCAGTAACAAAATAACTTTGATGAAACTAAAAAAACGTAGCCAAGACGAACAAGCTCACAACCGAAAAAAAAATAAAGTAAAAAAGACTAAGAGAGAGAGAGAGAGAGAGAAATAAAAGTCAATCGGAGGCAAGGCGTATGTGTGTGTGTGTGCTCAGCTAAAGGCAACAAAGCAAAGACAAAGCAAGTAGACCGGACGAGAAAAAAACGCGGCTAGAGATATATAAAAAAAAGAGCAAAAAGGCATAGGCGAGAAAGAGAAAGAGAGAGAGAGAGAGTAAGAGAAGGAACACGCATAGAGTGGGCCATGTGCAATAAGGGCGCGGCAGATTCCCCAGGGGGGGTTGCCGTGGCGTGGCGTAACGTAAAATCATTATTAGGTAGGTATGGGTTATATAGCGTCATATATACATACACACACGCTCACGTAGCATCAACATAAGGGGGGTGGTTGGACGCCTGCTGGAAAGGGGAAGGAGGGAGGGACGAGAGCGAGAATAAGAGCTGTGCAAATATTGCTCGTGCGCGCGATGAGCCAAAAGGGAAGAGGAGGGGTTTTGGGGGGGATGAGTATTTTAGGGGGTCCGAAACGCGAAAACGAGTCAAGTGCAACCTGCTGCCAAGCCGACCAGTTGCGAGAGTGGCCTGCTGAAAAAACAGACGCAGCATGGCATCTGAAAAGTCTTGAGTGTAATCGTATTGAACGGGGGGAAAAAAGGCGTGTGGTATCTCGTGTGATTAGATATATTGTGGCTACTACTTTCGTGCTTGGGATTTTCTTTGTCGAGGTTTATCGTATTATTGATATTCCATGAGAGCCGAACTTCATTTTTTTATTCTCTTTTCTTTTAATCGGGATATTTTAATTGCCGAACAAAGTACCTGACAAAAATTTAGATATAAAAAAAAAAATTCAATAATTCAGACGTTAATTTTAAAATTTTAATCATCTCGTAATCTGTATTTCTGTAATATATCTGATACGTGCAATAAATATACAATATTAGAATCCCAACCATCACACAAAGCACATAATATGAAGCACGTATTTTTAAGGGACATACGCAAAGTGAAATCTGTAAAAACATTGGATGGCAAGTAGTATATATTATCATCCCGGCTGTAATTTCTCGCTCGATAAGCCAAAAAGCTTTAGCTTCGTTTGTGCATCGCACACACATACACACCCTGTGTATTCATTAAATGGCGTTAGGGAGTAGAGTAGCTTCGTCTCCCCTCCTCCTTCACCCAATCCTCGCTTCTTGTTTTCACAATAAACACTGCAACCTGTCCGGCCTTGCGGTATAGTAAAGTAAAGTTCGTCGATCAATGTATCTATGTATCTATGTATGTATATAGTACCATCACCTACATGTGCGAGAGTATTAACACTCGTTCTATCTCATCTCCAACCTTTCATTCCTCTTACACAGATACACACTTTTTCACAGGAGAGATCATAAGGGTCTTCTGTTATTCTAATCCTGCTAAACTTTCCGAAATCCAATGTCGATCGAATTTTAGTGCGCGTGGAATAGAGTTTTCCGTCGTGAAATAACAGCTATAGTCTGATAAAGACTTGTCCCCAAACTCTTGTTTTTTCATCCACCGTTTACATTATCCCTTTGCGTCGACTTCTTTTCCAAATCTTGATACTTATATAGCCTGAAGTCACATAGACAATTAAATTGTTAAAATAACGATAAGCAAGACATAGATAAGCTTCTATAAATAAATTAATCCACTATTGAAAATCTAAAGAACTATTCAATTTTAAAAACATCAAATAGAACAACACAATATTTAGTGGGTTATGATTGTGATTATAAAATATCAGAAACGCGTTGGTATGGATATGATATGATATGCATCAGTGTATATGGCAAGAGAAGGCGCTACATAGCCCCTATCCTTACACGCGTATGCGGCTACTCAAAAGCCATTAGAGGTTTCCAACTGACTTGACGCCACCCCGCTTGTACACTATACCACACTTATACCGCATATCTACTCGGATCCCTCTAGACACTCTATCTCAAACTTTTCGCCAACTAACACTTGTTGTACATGACTGTGAATAACACGATCTGCCATTCAACTACATAATATTCGAGTTTTATTACGTTGAATTAAAAAGTAATTACTTGTATATGAATAATATTATTTTAATAATCAAGCGTCGCATGGCTAGTAGGAGTACATAGTCTGATTCTGGCTCTGAATCACTTGTACAAGAAAAAGCGAGCCACTTTCAGACTCCACTCATTTTTGAGACTGACTAGTCTGATTCTGGCTCTGAATCACTTGTACAAGAAAAACTGATAATTTTCAAAAATTTTTACAAAAAATAAATTTTACGTTTCTATATTTATAATATTTACAATATAAATGATAATATTCTGCAACTTAATACACAATATAGATAGAAATGTGAATAAAGAAATAAACAATCGAGTTACTTGATTTCTGTAACGTAGCAAAGTTTCTCAAGCAGAGTGGTGACGACAGCAGCCACCAATATATTATATACATGTATGTGTAGGGTCTGACGAAGTAGTAGGCTGCGAGAAAGCCGATTCCTTAATGTGGCCTTCAGCTACGTGTAAGACTGTAGGGAAGGGGGAGGGGGGGGGCGCTTGTACTGGAAATGCGATACCTCGAGACGTTAAGTCGGTTAGCTTCTTAGTGCCGTCGCAAGAGACGAGAGAGAGATAGAACCACCTCCATCTACCACCATCACTCGCTTTCCACGGAATATAATGCGGGATTGTAATCCACCTCTCTAACTCTGATCGCGTGGCTTCGAACCAGTAGTAGCAGTAGCAGTAGCAGCTGATAGCTATTAAATTATTATGGGAGCTACTCGATTGCATTAGGAATATAGGCTCTCAAGTAAATCCGAAACCTCTTACCGATCACACACACACAGATACTCCCCCTATACTATTCCCTTGTTCTATATTCGAGTAGCGGCGTTTTTATTAGTCTTAATTGATAGAAATCGTGAATGACGAGAGAAATGCGGCGCGATGATTTTATAGAAACTGATTTGTTAAATATATGAGTATCGAATTGTGGGACACAAGAAATATATATGTGTATAGTATGCTCTGCTGGTGGGAAAAGAATTTTGAGAGCGGTAGTTGCTCTAAAAAGCTCCAAATGAATAATCCGATAAACATTTTAGTTTTTCTCACTCTTTCTCTTATTCCATGTGACAAGAGTAAATAATCTTGAATGGAATAAAGGAAAACAACACTCAGAAAAAAATAAAGTCACACACACACACACACACACACACACACACGTATCAAACAAGAGCAATTGCGCATAAGGAAGAAATAGGCCGAAGACAATACGTATCTCCATACCCTTAGAAACTTAATCCGCGCACACCATAACGCGCTGATCGTCTTCTCCTTATACCTACTACACGCTTACATCTATATACGAAGTACCGTGTCGACGCGCAAGCGTCATAACGCCCTGGCATTTGCATGTTTAATGCCGTGAATCGCGAGAGTGAGAGAACTGACGACGTGTAGCGTATATACTATAAGGTTCTCCTGAGCTTTCAAGGATCTGAGCTCGAGCTTGAGAAGCTATTCTACATATACCTATAGCATACTCTAGCTTACTTGAGTTTCTGTACTCGATATAACGCTAATTCGCTCTTCTGACATCTTAGACTTGTCAGTGTGATAACGACGTGGTCTATCTTTCTTGGTATTATGTAAAAGTTAGCGATGTAAGAATATTTAGTTTTAGATTACATTTATAAATTTTGTATTATATTCATAAAGAAAAAGGTATACCTATGCGATTTTAGAAAAAAAAAATCCTGTGTAGTGATTATTTCAATCTCACAATAGTCATATGACTAGAATGACTAATCTAAAACTAAAAAAAGCGCATATTGCTACTACTACTGTAGTACAGTGTACACGTCCAATCGAACTACTAAATGGAAAAAAGGGGGCGAGAAAAAAAGCTCAGTACAGCTTTTTTTTCCTTTAAATCCTCGCATATCGTTCGAGTCCAATTGGCCCAGATTTCGAGGTGGCATGCCGTAACGCTGGCAACACATGGCAAAAAGGATTGCTGGAAAAGCTCAGAGTCAGTACGACCTATCCTAGAGAAAAAAAAACCACCGTATACCTAGTATGTACATGTACGCGTGTACACGGGTGATATAGGTGTGCTGCTGGTATTCACGAGACTCGCGGTCTCAGAGGAGTAGCAGCAGTAGTTGAAGCTTCGTTCGACATACAGAACTGTACAACTCTCGTATATATTTACTAGTATCGTCGATGTACACGTGTTGGTACACGCGGCCGCTAAGCGACTGTAGTAGTAGGTGTATATATAACGAGAAAGAGAGAGAGAGAGAGAGAGAAAGTGCAGTCCTGGGAATTTTGTGGTACCTACCTTCTACCCCCTTGGCACAGGGAAAGCTACACAGACTCGACTAGGAAAATTGCGTTTCACCACTCGGACACCCAAGTGTATGCCATTGCCTGTGGCCTCACCCTCAATTTGTCTTGATTCTCTTCTCTATGCTGTAATGTGATGCGTTCCTCTTGTTGACTTTTTCTTTTCACGATTGAATATTTATAGATATATAAAAAATTGTTTATTTTAGATTCATGTGTATATAGATTATCAAAAAGCACCGTTGTTGAAAAATGAGTGTAATAACGTGATACAAAACCCAAAGATATATAAATTCAATTTCAATCATAAAAGAAAAAAAAAACCTTGACCAACTAGAGTGGAAAAAAAAACAAACGAGAGAGGATACAGTCAATTTGCCATATCTGACGATTTGTCCATCCCGCAGGACACTTTTTTCCAAACACCCGTCATCATTGTGGATGTTCCACTTTTTTTTGCTTCAAATATACACACATATACACACATTGATGTATTATTTAAGCCAAAGGTGATTTTTTCCTGGCTCTCAGTCGGAACGAGAGAGCCCTATCCCCTCAAGACATGGGTAAAAAAAAAGCCAAGGAATCCTCGACGGCTCAAGTAAGAGAGAAAGCCACGTTGAAGTACAGAAGTAGGAGAAAAAAAGTAGGAGGAGGAGGAGAAGGAAAAGAGCCTGGGTGTCTGATTGATATCAGTCGGTAATCCAGGCACGAAGGTTGCTGCTGCCGCTGCTACCCCGGCTCCTAGAAAATCCATGCTGTCCTCGGTGTGAAATATGAGATGTGCCAGGGGCTCTAAAAGAAGCAGTCTCTTTCTCTTCATCGTCCTCGTCCTCGTCGTAGTCTTCTTCTTCTTCGTCTTCGCGCAGAGAGAAACATCTATTCTGTGCTCTCTATTTCTCCCACTACCTCTCGCGGAAAACGCTTGCGCGCCATCCACTCCTATCTCACACGGGAATTTGGATTGGAGGACAGAGTGAGAGGGAGATATAACGACGGCCCCTTGAGAGACAGAGAGAAAGCGAGAGACATGGAGCTACAGCGAAGAGAAGAGCGAACTTGGTCGATGCTGCGATGGGTGAGAGAGAGACGAGAGGAAATCAATGCCTCGGTAGCCCAGCCTCGATCGTCTATACTCTCTCGTCGTATACTACCGTCGTATATATATACCTACACACTAGCGTATCTTCCTCTCCCACCTTCTCGCTATATACCGCTGTCTCTACTTGCCCCCCTTCTTCCTTGCTGGCGCTCTTCTACCTCCTACTCTATCTCATCCTGTCCGCCGCTCGGCCGGATTCTACTGCCTCTTCTTCCTTCCTCCCCACCTCCTCCATTCGCCAATCTCCACCTTCTTTCGGCATTGCTGGCATATCACACACTCTGCTACCGTGACTTGATGGCTGTGTGTATGTGTGTACACGCCTGCTCGTCAGTGTGGCTGATTTTCAAAGCCTCGATTTCTTCTTCTTTTTTTTGAGTATTGGTAAGGATGTCGTTAGCGCGGATATGAGACTATATCTGGGATATATAGTCAATTCACTCCCGGACCTTAGAGTAGGGGAGATTGATTTCCCACCCAGCTTCCTTTTTTTTCTTCCTAATACCAAGACGGCTAGAACGTGAACACTTTTTCAATGTCTCAAGGAGGATAAAAATGTTGCGCAAAAAACGGCGGGATTTTTTTTTTACAGCTTTTGCAAAATCAAGCTTGAATTTATTACACTCTGTTTTTTTTTTTTCTCTGATAGTTTTTGAATTTATTACGAGGTTGAAGTAACTGTGTGATTGAAATTTTTTAAATGGTGAATTTAAAATTTTCTGTCTGTAACTTGAAATAAAATTATAAATATGCAAGTGAAAATTTACCTTAAAACTACGTGACAACTAGAATTTAAAAGTTAGAATACGAAAACAAATTAATGAAATATTTCACTAGTATCATCTTAAAGTGATACCGCAAAAACTTAAAATACGCGCAAAATAGCTTTACCCATTACAGAAATTTAAGTCTTGTAGCAGCCCAGTTAAATTTATACCACTGAAACTTCATCTTTCTCACTCAACGCTTTTCGTCATAATTAAGCTTCCATTTATTCGTCATAAATTCTCGATGAATATGCTAATCTCTGCCTACTTCTTCCGGCTTCCGATGTCAAGGAGAGAGAAAGATGAAGAAGGTAATGGTAAGAGTAGTAGAGTGGGAGCGCGCGTGAAAATAACGTTAGAAGAGAGAATGAGAACCCCGGTGAAAACTTAAGACGCCATTACAAGACGACTATACCTCTTGCCACCACCGACGCCCTCCTAAAACCATATTAAACTCCGGCAAATCTTAAGGGTCTCTTGCCCACCCATCCTATCTTACTCTCCACCTACCGCAAGCTCTTTTCTTGCGTGCTTCTGCTCTTCTTCCTCTCGACCCTTCGCTTAGAAATGGAAAAGAATTTTTCCGAGGATTGAGGAAAAGAGAGAAATGAGAGAGAAGCGAGACGGCACTTTGATCGCTTTACCAATGGCTCTTGAAGAAGAAGAAGAAGTTCGCAAGCTCAGGCGCCTTTTACTACTTTCGACGCGACAGGATTCTTTCTTCTCCTTCCCCCTTTTTTTATTTTCTTTCTACCACGCGGCTTCACTTTACTTTTCAAAGAATTTATTCAGTCTTTTGCAGGAGCTTTATTATTTGAAAATGTATTCTAGATTATAATAAAATTGTAAGAAGATAGTTTTAAATTGTTTTAAAGCAAAATATTTTCGAAAGATATGTTCATGCTTTAATTAATAAAAAAAAAGAAGTTATTTTATAATAAATCAAAAAAATATAAGTAATTATTTTTTATCGCGAATAAATTCTTTATCAATAAATAAATCAAAGATTTTTTAAAAAAGCGCAATAAATCTATCGTATAACGTAAAAAGAAAAACAAGAAAAAAAAGAAATAAGCAAGCCCATAATTTTAGCGGCAAATCCTTGCTCTTTTTGCAGGTAAAGCAAAAAGCAAGTAGAAAAAGAAAATAGAGTAAAAAGGAAAAAAGAAAGAGTAGGTAAGAGGGATATAACGCAGGGTCTGCAGTGAAGCCAGACAACTCTTCTTCTTTCTCTCTTCCTCAGAGCTTTCAGCTTTTCTAAAAGGAAAGGAGGATGGGTAGGGCGCATGTGCAGGTTGGTTCTGGCGTATAGCCGACGGCAGCAGTGGGCCCTTGTAAGTAGAATAGCGCGGAAACGTGCAGACCTTCCCACCCCCCCTCCCCCTCATTCCACCCTTTTTCCAACCCTCTCAAACCCCCGACAACGTGAACGGACTGCAGGCAGGCAAGATAAAGACGGGAGAGCAGCGCAAAAGGCAAGCTCTGCTCTAGCCCGGCGGACGCTTCTTGATTTTTACGAGCCCGTAAATTCCCAACGAGAGCAAACTCTCTCTCTCTCTTTCTTCTTTAGGAGCTTTCTCTCTCTTTCTCTTACTCCCTCGTCCGTACTCTCGACTGCGAAAATTCCCGAGGTTCTTGCTTGGCGCGGCTGTTCCCTTAGCTTCTCTCAACCAAGTCTTCCTTTACCCCACCTTTTACCTCGAGGCTGCAGCTCTCTCTCGGACGACCACTCATCCGGAATTTCATCGCAGCCTCCCTACGATTCCTATACGAATAGATTTCCCGAGAGCGAGCAAGATCTTTTTCGATATATGCTACGCTGATTCCTTTTTTATTTTTTTTATTTCTTTTTTTTTTTTTACCAACTGTGCAGTTTTACATGATTTTTTTTTCTTATCCATTCTAAAGAAACTTTTGAAATTCCTACAAAAGCTGTTTGAAAATTATAATAAATAAATGCATCTTTAAACAAATCTGGACCATAATTACTTAAAAAAAAAAAAACTAGCCTTGATTGCTTATCAATATAGAGATCGAAGTAGATCAGAATCCAAGCATATATCCATCTCTTTCAGCCGCGAAGATGGACGCATGGAGAAACTTTACAGCGAGAGTCTATTAAAAGCGTCAGTTCCTGACTCGCTCCATAGTCAAACTCCATCCAGCAAGTTGGCTCCACGCTATCACGTTGACTGGAAAATGAGGAAGGGGTAGTACAGAGGATGGAGGAGATTCTATTCTGGCTTTATCTTTCTCTCTCTCTGTCCGCATCCGCTTTGTCTCCGTCTCGCTCGCTCTCGGGGTGAGGCCGTCGCTATGGTAACGAGGGTCTGGAGCCGCCCCCGGCCGCCAATCAGGCTGCAGAGCGCCGGCGCGCAACATATATATCTGTGTATATAGCACGGAGTACATATATATATATGAGCGTGGTAGCGGTGGCGGTGGCAGCGGCGGGGGTGGACTGAGATTCTCGCTCGGGAGGAAATCTTGACCGGGCGTGCCCCGAATCCCGGATACCACCTTCCTCGAGTGAGAGAGAGAGAGAGAGAGAGAGCAAGGGAATCAGAGGAGTAGGGTAGGAAGGGATGTGAAAGAGCAAAAGAGAAAGAGGCTGCTGTGAGCAGAGCTAGCCAGAGAGAGACTACGTGTTGGCCCGTTAGAATTAAGCCCTGTTCTATCCTCGGGCTATTGCTATAGCGCACTGCAACGACGACGCCTTGACTTGGCATATATTTCATCCTTAGATGTAGCTGCTACTGCTGCTCGATCGATTTCAGCGATTTATACGTGGCTGGAAGAATGAGAGTAGAGTTGAAGTTGGAAGGGGGTGATGATGGCAGAACGAGAGAAAAGATTCTCTCTCTCTCTTTCTCTATCTCTCGTACAAAGAGGGACGGCTGGGGAATTTGTCGCGCGCGCGCAAGCTCGGGACTGGCGGGAAATCTGCGGCCGAGGACGCCTGGGATTCGATCCGAGAGAGCGAGCAGGCGCGGCTTTTCCCAATAGAGAGAGAGAGAGAGAGAGAGAGAGAGAGAGAGACGCATCATATACTGCATTTTTATCTCGATAATATCATGCGATTCTCTTGTGTTCGACTTTGACTTATATCACATACACATCTATACACACATATTTTATCTAATGTCTAAATAATAATTTTTTTTTTCTACTTTGGATTGATTACAGGTGAAAAACCACACAAGTGCATAATATGCGGCAAAGCCTTCTCTCAAAGCAGTAATCTGATAACGCATTCGCGCAAGCACACGGGATTCAAACCCTTCCACTGCGACATGTGCACTCGATCGTTCCAACGCAAGGTCGATCTACGCAGACATCGAGAAACTCAACATGCGGATCTGAGTGGGCCTAGCCCGGCACACCGCACGGCCATATCCGCGCTCGCGCCCAACAACGGCCTACCCACAGCCACGACCGCAAATGCACAGATCATACAATAGACTGGTGAAAAATCCGGATATGACTTTTCTCTGGATTTGTGTCTTTAAAACGTGATGGACGGAAAAATTTTGTGGTGCGCGTGAGATTGAAAGATGGATTGCGATTAATGGTTAATGATATTGAACGATTAAGATTGAGGATTGGATGATCGATGGATGAAGTGTAATGTGGTAACGTAATTAATGTGTAGGGATATAAGGATATGCAAGCACTAATTCCAATTTGGCATTTTGTTGATACTAGATAAAAATATAATATTATGTTTTAATTTATTGATGCTTACCGTGAAGATGATGAAGTCTTTATTATTATTAAGTTGACGATTGTTTATTTGTTTCGTAACACATGTATTCTCCTGTGCAAAAAAAAAAAAAAAAAAATTAATGAACGCAGAAAAAAATTTGTATAAATATTTGAATGTATAAAAATTTTATAGAACAGTTGTGTGTTTAATTTGTTTTTGTACAGTCAAGCACTGATAATCGCATTCATGCGGCATTTCTACTGATATAAACGTAAAAAAATCTACATGTACAAAATAATTAAAAAAAAAGCTCTTCGATTATTGTAAGAAAAATAATGTAGTGTAATTTAAACTGTCAATTTATTAAAGAAAAATAACGTTTTAATTCGAGCTCATTTTGTATGATACGTAAAAAAAATTTGATTATATAACACGTAATGTTGTAGCAAAAAATAAATAGAGAAAAATCGATAATTATTTATCGAAACCTCATACTTACAGTGCAATCAATAACGGACTCGTAACGAGTCCCGTGTATCTTTCGTTTTTGCGTGCAAGTATTATACTGAATACGTCAAAATTTTTTCATTGTTCGTTGTTATTTAGTACTTAAGAGATAGATAATGAGAAAAGAAGTCTATTTATTTTGCGTGTACGTAAGCTTTGCGGCTGACGAAAACAGTAAAAAAAAATCAAGTAAAGAAAAAAACGTGAACGACTGTCTAGGAAAAAAAAATATAAATTAGGCATACTCTCGAGACAATGCGCTTGCTCTCTGATGAACGAGATAATCGAGTGCGACAAACGGATTTTGTATATATTACGTGTAGTTCTGTACTATTATAATGTAGGTCTGTAAGACTATAAATATTATACATAACATAAGAAAAGTCTATAAATAGAACAGAGAAAAAAAATAAACGAAAATAAATTAGTAGGGACTCATTTGACAAAGATTAAATAAAAGAAAAAATATTCAATTAACGAATAAGGATAAAGAAAAATCAAACTTTACACAAATTGCAGTTGAACAATTTTTCCTACTTCTCGCTGCACACAAGTTTTTATTGTTGTAACTTTTACTATCATGTAATTATTGTAATTAGACCTCGCTATTGGTATATTACTATCATCATTATTATTATTATTAATATTATTATCATTATTATGATTATTATTATGATTATTATTATTATTATTATTAAAATAAACGCTGTTACTATTTGTAAATTTGTATAGTGAACCTATTTATTACTCTTACTATTCCTAAACCTCAATATTCATTTATTATTATTATTATTTTTTTAAATTTTATATAATATTTACTTCAACAAATCTTAAATTTAAGAACACAATAAATTTTAAATTAATTACGCGCAATGAAAACGTCAATACAAATTAAATTTGAAGAAGAAGAAAAAAAGAGCAAAAGAGATAGAGAAAGAAAGAGCTTGATTAATGAAAATCGCAAACAGCTTCTGTCCCGACTGGCTTGCACCAGCAGCAGCCAAAAGTATTAGTAGCAATGCCGTGCTCCACTTCTGGGCAATAACAAAAATTGGCACTGCGGCAATTAAGCAAACTGTCCTGCTCTCAAAGGTCCAATATGTTTGCCGTCTTTTGCTCCGCTTATTCGCCTTCTCTCTTTTCCCCCTCCCACTATCCGCTTCCCTTTCGTTCCACGTACGCACACGTAGCCCAGCAGGGGGTGTCCCCCTTCTCCTTTAACAAATGTCATTCTCCGCTTAAATCCACTGTCGATTTTTCGACCTTCAACCTTAATTTATTGTTTACAGTCAATATCAAGTGGCATGCGAGCCGAACGGGAATTGCCTCGTTTCGAATTATTAATTAAAGATGCGCTGTGATTATCTATTAATCTACAGTATTTTTCATTTTTTTCTTCGACGGCTGAGAAATGTATTTCAATTGTTTTTTTTTCTTTTTAAATAAATTAAAATGAAATAATTTATGTTTATTAATTAATTCTTCTAACTTGATAGGTTTTTTTAATTGTATACATTCAGATAATAACATGTTATTATAAAAGAAATTAAAAATTATTAAAATGATGTGAATTTAATTCATTTAGAATACTCAATACAATTATTACTTAATATAATATCAAAATCTAATTAATATTAAAAACAGGAATTTCCTTGGAAATATAAAAAATTATTCAATATTAAAAATGAGCTTACACAATAGCTGTATTTAAACAGATCTTAATAATACGTCTGACCACACAATTACCGTAACTACTTAAAAATATTAAAAAACCCTAATATATACAAAACGATATCCCATCCTAATTTTCTCATCAATATCATCAAAACAAACAAAACTCACTAAATCTAAATCCAAAGCTTTAAGAGATAGAGAGAGAGAAGGAAAAGCCTGCTTCTCTCGTAAGAGAAAATCTCTTGGCAGTAGTCGTTAACTCCCGAGAGCACACACAGCCCTCGTCAGTTCATTTCAGCTCTCCTCTTAAATATAAGAAGCCAAGAGAGTGAGAGAGAGAGAGAGAGAGAGAGAGTCTGGCTGGGTGAGAATCCGTGGCTCGCGGCCGTGTCTGGCTCCTTGCTCACATAGCTGCACTGACTGCCGTCCGGATGGAGTAGCGGGAGAGGACACTAGGAGAGAGAGAGAGAGTGAGAGTGAGAGAAAGAGAGTCTCGTGACGCAGCCCAGCCGCCAGCAGATTGGACAGTTATTGCATTCTGGGCAAGATTAATTGTCGCGAGGGTGCGCGCGCCCAGTATATACTCGACCGGCTAAACGCTGGCTATATACTCGCATAAGGACGAGAGAGAGAGAAAGAGAGATAGAGTGAGAGTCTGTAGTCTTCGACCTCTATTTTGCGCAGGCGCGCCGATAAACAGATTGCCACCGTTTTCTCTCTCTCTCTTTCTCTCTTCTGTCTCCCTGAAGCTGATGCCGTTATAGCTGCGTGGTAATGGCCCTCCTTTAATAGAAGGAAGGGCAGGAGCATACTGATATTAAATAGCGCGGGGTGCAGCAGCCCGATCTCATGATTCACGCTTCTTTATGGACGAGCTTGGCATTTCCCGAGCGTGATTGGGCATAAGGTACAGTAGGTTGACATTTTTCAGCTGATTTGCTTGACGCGATCAATGTTGAGACTTTTGACTAGAGTCATCCTGGAATCATTGACGTGTTTAATAAACTTTTTTTTTTTAAAGGTAAATTGAAAAATTTAAATAAAATAAAAATGATGGAAGGTTTTAAATTCTTAAAATTCAATGCATCGGCAATCACGAAAAAAATCATTTGAGAACCTTGGTCTATGCTTAGAATCGGACATGCATAAGTGAGAAGGGTAAGCGAGAGCAGTATAAAAGCTCGTCACGCAAAACTACCATCAAAGAGAGAGAGAGAGAGAGAGAGAGAGAGAGAGAGGAAATTCATCGTCGTTCGACATATATGATCTCTCTCCCTCAAGCTTCTTGGGGACAGAAGACTATCCTCTCTTTCCTGTGCGCATATACTAACATCAACAGCAGCAGCATCTCTATAGAGCGTGTACACACACCTTATGACTATTAAGGTATTCACGGCCCCGCCGAGGCCGGTCCTCTTTCAAATATACGACCTCTCCGTACTCAAGATACTTGCTCTCTCTCTCTCTCTCTCTTTCTCTATTTCTCCCTTGCCATGAAACGACAAGGAATGGAGGAAGGAGAGTAGAAGGAGATGGCTTGGGAGAGACAGCTAAAAGCAGTGTGTGTTGCCTGGGTAAGTTGCTGTGCTGTGTCGTCGTCGTTTTACGTGGTTACTCCCGCACGTGTGCCTTTAGTAATTTGTCTTCCCGCATTTGCCTTTTTTATATATATGTATACTATCTCATTTTTTTTCTTTTTCCTTTTTTATTTTTTGCGGCTCTTGATTTAATTTGATTTATTTGTCTAGAAAAATAAAAACATTGTTTTGAAAAACGGGAAGCTGATAAACTGAATTGCTTTTCAAGCTTTTATTTATTTTTTAAATAATATAAAATTTTTAAATTAAAATCAAATCGAAGAGAAAGTAATCTCGATTAACCAATGAAAAAGTAAAATTATTCCTTACAAAGCTTAAAACAATAACAACGGTATACCTTAGCTTTTCTGAACGGCAGTTTCATTCAAAGTACTCCTCGGTAGATGCGCATATATGCGAAATGAGATGGAGCAAGCAGTGGGAATATGAGTATGGGTGGATATAGAGGTGGATGCTACGTGGAATACGGTCTAGTTCTTTTTCGTATTATTTACGGTCCTCGTTGCCGCGGCCATTTGAGAATAACTCTCCAAAGCAACCTTGTCTCCCTACCCGTTGCTTAGCTTTACCCTCACGACGACGAC